>JAODAL010038566.1:0-39064 GCA_025379985.1 Phyllomedusa bahiana
TTATTTAAAGGGCCAGTACGCCCATTTTTTGTTAGGCTGGCGGGGTTGACCCTTTTTAAAACCCCCCTTTTCCTTGGGGTCACCTTTCCCGGTTTTTAGTGCCAAACTGCCTTTTAGAGAAAGTTCTTCTGTCTCGTTCCCTGCTTCCTTTGTACCGAACCTTTTCGCCCCTGTTCCTGACTACGAACCGTTCCCCCGCCTGCCTTTGGGACCTCCTGTGCCCCGACTTCGCCTATTCTCCCCCCCCCCGATTCTGTACCCCCGCCTGCCTTGGCTGCCACCCAAGCAAGTCACGCCAGTGGGGCCCTTTGGTAGTTCTCCGCCGCAGAAAGCCCATCCCTTTTGCGGCGGGCTCTGGAAAAAAAACCCGGGGTTCTACTTAGACCCCGCCCCCGGGTTTACGGTTTAACCCACGTTTTGCGGTGGTCCAGCGGATCCACTCCCAGCATTCGTTACACACCCCCAGCACTTCCTCCCCAAGTCTGTTGGTTTTTTTTTTGGGTTGCGTTTGAGAGTATTGGATTTCCCAGTTTTTTGTTTACCCGTGTCCCAGTCCGCGCTTACTTTCCTGCCCTTTCCCTGTTTGAAACCTGCCCGACCGTCTGCATTTCTCTGATCCAACCTTTTTGCTGCCTTTCCCCCGACCTCCGCCTGCCCCCCAATTACGCCTCGGGAAATTAGTTTCTGTACCTCGTTTCTATTTCCCGGCCGCCATGAAGCAAGTCACCCCAGGGGAAAAGGACCGGGTAGCCTCACGCCGCAGCAAGCCCCAAATCCCGCTTTCGCGGGCTCGGGGTTAAAAAACCCGGGGGGCTTTTTAGATTTCCTTTCCCCGGGCCTTTGGTTAGCTACCCATCGCTTGCGTTGGCCCAGGGGTTTTCCACTCCCCCGCACAGTAAAGACTGGCCGGAAATTCCGCCAGGGTACCTCTCCCTTATCCCCGGGAGCAACAGCGGGCCCCCAGCAGAGCCAACGCATTGACCAGCTATGGCCATGATGAAAACCCCTTGAAAATCCGTCTGCCCCCAAACCGGGGCTCCCGGGCCTCTGCCCCTGCTTTTCCTTTTTGCCCCGCATCCTTGCTCTACCTGCCCGGTTGGGACCCTTTTCTGCATCTGCCACTTCCCTCTCGTTTACAAAGGGGGGCCCCCAAAGAAATCCCGAGGGTTCATCAGCCAGTGCCCCAATCCCCCTCGGGGATTAGGGGGCACCAATTCCCAAATTTTTCGACCCCAATTTGGCCCCTTCATAATCCCCTTTTGTCGGGAGAACCCTTGGTTTGGGCTACGCCATAGGGGGATCGGGGGGGATCCTTTTACGGCGGACCTAAAAACCCTTCCCCGGGAGTTCCGCACCGTTTTTTCGGGAAACCGGGCCTTTTACTTCCTCGGCTGCCGCGGCGGGGTTTCCTTTTTCGTCGGGGGCGACGCAAAAGTCGGAAGAAATTGGGTTTGCATTTTCGCACCCCTTGGGCTTCGGAGTTTAAATGGTTTTAACAAAGCTTTTTGGGGGCGACTTTTTTGGAAAGGGTTTCTGGGGGGTGAATAAAGGGAAATGAGCTCCCCGGGCTGGGATCTAACCAGCTGCTTGGATGCCCCAACCCCTTTTTAGCCCCCGATTTGGATATTCGCTTTGGGGGGAAAGGCAAAAAAGGACCCCCCCGCCTTCAAAGGGGTCCTTTCCGTCCACGCCTTTTTCCCCCCGTTTGGCTCCAATTTTCCCAGCGGTCACCTTTTCCCTTTTCCCCGATGGTTTTCTGAGGAAAAAATCTATGGGGTTTCGAGAAGCCCACCTGCCCCCAGGGGGAAACTTTTCCAAAATTTCTCTAAAGCGCTGTGCTTCTTTTGTGGCGGTTTTCGGGGCCATTTCATTGGGGACTGTCCGATGCCCCCCGGGAAATTTCCCCACACCTAATCTCTTTGGAAGGGCCCAGGTGTCGAAGGGCCTCCCCCCCGTTGACCACCCCTTTTTATTTTTTTGGTGTTTTCCCGACTCCCCTTTTTCAGGCCCCCCGCCTTTATTGACTTGGTCCCCAAAAACTTCATAACCCACAAAATTGTGCCCAAATTTTTCTCTCCCGTAAATTCCCCGTTGCAAAAAAACCTTTGTTCTCTCCCCCGGGTCAGTGGGGGAATGCTTAAGGACGTTTCCCCGCTTCCGTTGGGCCCCCCTTTTCCCTTGCGATTGGGGCCCTTCACAAGGAAACGTTTGCAACTTCGTCCTGCCTCGGTCCCTCCCGGAAACCCTTCGGGCCTCCCAGGCTGAAAGGTCATACCCCGATTTTTGGGGGGGGGGGGGGGGGGGGGGGGGGGGGGGTTTGGGCACAGGTGAAGTCTTCTTTGGGGTTCCCGTGTTCCCCCCCTTTGCCTGTCAAACCCCCAAACTCGCTCCTCAGATTGTCTCCCTAAAAGCCCTGACAAACCCTCCAGGTCAACCTAGGAATATTGGGACTTTGCTGATGTTTTTTGGGGGAGACACCCCCAAAACCGTTCCCCCAAAACCAGGCTTATGACTGCCCCCATTAAACCTGCAACCTGGCGTACTCCTCCCAGGGGCCGGGTTTTACCCTTTTTTCCGCCCCGGGGAGACTAAGGCGATGTCTGAGTAAATAAAGGGGAAAACTCCGAAAAGGGAAATTCATCCTTAAGTCCTCGTCCCCGGGAAGGACCCGGGCTTTTCTTCGTGGAAAGGAAAAAAGGGGGGTTCTCCCCGGCCCTTTTTTGACTACGGGGCTTGAATAAAAATTACCTTTAAAAAAACCCTACCCTTTGTCCTTAAAATTCTAAACTCTTTGACCGCCTGCATGGGGCGAAAATTTTTTTTAAAATGGATCTTTCGCGGGGCATACAATTTAAATTTGCTTTTGGGGAAAGGGGATAAATTTTTTGGGAAAAAGGCATTTAATACGCGGGACGGCCATTCGAGTATTTTTGGGTTTTTCCCTTTTGGTCTCGGGAAACCCCCCGGGAGTATTTCGAAAATTTGTAAAGAAACTTTCGGGGGCCTACCTATGTCTGTTTTGAAACGTCTACTTTGGGCGATATTCTCTCTTCTCCCCGGATTCGAGACTCCCTCGCCCCAAGTCCCCCCAGGTCCTCAGGGGAATCCCCCCACTCATCAGCTCTTTGCCCCAAAACCCCAGGGAAATGCCTCTTCGAAAAGTGCCAGCTTACCCTTCTTAGGGGACATCGTCCAGATAAGGGTCTCCCCGGGTGGATCCTTCCTAAAATTTCTGCGGTGGGTTTACGTGGGCCCCAAACCCGGGGGGCCTTCGGGCCATTAAACGTTTTTTTGGGTTTTTCCCCAAATTTTAAGACAATTTTCCCCCACTTTCAAAACTCGGGCTCCCTTTGGGGGCCCTAACCTGAAAAAACGCCCAAACCCAAACCCTGGCCCCCCAGAGGCCCAAGGGCCTTCAACCGGCTAAGGTTTCCATTTGCATCGGGTCCGGTCCTTCTCGCCCAACCCTAACCGCCCCTTTTTTTTTTTGGGGAAATGGATGCTTTTTCTCAGAAAAAAATCCTCCTCTTGGGAAAAATACATACCTGTGGTTTTTTCTCCAAGGCATTTCCCTGCCGAAAAGGGAACCCTACCAAAAGGGGATCGTGAATTTTTAAGGCCATTTAAAACCTGGCTCTAAAGAATTGGGGGTCATCTTTCCGGAGGGGGCTCACCACCCTTTGACATTTTCAAAAAGACCAAAAAAACCTCCTGTATCTTTCCCTGTTTCAAACCCCTGAACCCCCGGGAAAACCAGGTGGTACTTTCTTTGCCCTTTTTGGGCCCTTTCCCCCTACATTTTTCCCGGGCCGGGCCCAGAAAAACGTCAGAAGCTGATGCTCTATCCCCGCTCTTCGGAAACGGTGGGTCTTGAGGCCCCCCCCCAGCAAATTGTCCCCCCCGAGCGGGTCGTCACGGGTGCCCCCGGGACCTCCAAAAACCTACCCCCGGGAAGGGCTTTTGTGCGGCCTTTCCTTGCGCCCTAGAAAACCTGAAAATGGGGGGGCACTCTTTTCGTACGGCCCGGGCAACCCCGGATCCAAAGGGCGCTTAAAAATTTTTTTCCCCATTTTTAAAAAGGTGGCCTTAAATCTTCTCAGGATGTAGGGGCTTTTGTTTTTTAGCCTGCACCCCCTGTGCCCCCCCCCCCCCCCCTTTTTAAAAAGGTTCCCCCCGCCCCCCAAAAAACCCCCGACCCTTTTTCAGCCTCTCCCTTTGGGGGGAAAAACCCTGGACCCATGAAAACCCTGGACTTCCCTTACTGATCTCTCGCCGCCTCTGGAAACAACCCGGCCCCCCTGGGGGGGGAACCAACCCTTTTTTTCCCAAGGGTGGGGCCCCCTTTTTTCCCACTGCCCCCGGGTTACCCCCTTCCCCACAGCTGGCCCAACATTTTTTTTAGGGCCGTTTTGCTGACGGGCCCCTCTTTTTCAAAATTGTTTCCAAGTTAAATTTCTAAGTTTTGGCGGGCTTTTTGTGTCAATTTCAGGTTTTTAAATTAAATTCTTCTTGGGTTAACCCCCCCCCAACAAAAGGGGGAGGTTAAAGGGTTTAACCAGGTGTTGGGCCCTACCTGAGGCATTTTGTGTCCCGGGCCCCTCAAGATACGGTTTATCTTTTCCCGGGCAGGTTTTTTTTTAAAACTTTTTTAGATTCGGGGTCCGCGGGACCCCCCCCTTTTTTGTCGTTTTTTTGGGGGTACATCCCCGCCCCCTCTCCCGCTGGCCAACCCCCGGTTTTCATGTCCCGGCTGGGGGATGCCCAAGTAAGGGAAAATTTAAGGGTCTTGGCGCTCACGGACGGGGCCCCGCTACGGGCCCTTTTGCTCCCCACCAAAGCCCAAACTGACAGGTTTTCCGTGGCCCCCCCCCCTATTTGAGCCGGGGTTTTGGTTTTTACCAAAAATTTTATTCTCTTTTAAGGTGGGGGAGTTACAAAATTAGGGCCCCAAATAATTTTTCCCGTTCGTGGGACTGCAACGAAATTAAAAACCCCCCGTCCCTACAAGCTCCGCTTGCCTTTCCCCCTGGGGCATCCCGAAAGGGCCCTTTCCTGTCCTCTCCCCAAGCCCGGGGGGGGGTACGAATCCTTTCCCGGGGGGCCTGTCTCGCCTTCTCCTGTGGCCAAATCTGAAAAACTCCTTTTAGGGGCCCAAAAGGGGCTGCACCCGAAGAAAAGTGGGGGGAAGCGGTTATTTCTTTTACTGGAAGGGGTTGGGCGGAGGAGGGGGGTCGTGGGAAAAAAAGGCCAAAACCCGTCGCCTTTACCTCCTTCCCAGGGTTTTAAAAAAAAAAGGGGGGGACCCGAGGGGAGGTAATTTTAAAGGGGGTCGCCGGGGGTCCCGGGGGCGGGGGGGCGGCTCCCGCCAAACCCTCTGCTGTCCCCCCCCGGGCCCCGGGCCATGTCCCCCTTTCCCCTCCCCGCTCCTGTGAATTTCCCCCGGGCCCCCGTTTGGGGTGAACCCCCTGCCCCTTTGGGGGGGTTGCGCGCGCCGACTTTTCTAAATTTTAAAAGGGGGGGCGGTTTCCCCATTAAATTTGGGCTATTGGCGGGGGCCCGGTTCTATTTTTGGTTTTCCGCCCCCCGGGACTTCCTGCCAGTCTTTTTGGGGTGTTTTTTGGTTTGGTTTTTTGGAGTATTGGAGTTCACCCCTTTATTACCCCTGTACCATTTCCCCCTTGCTTATGTTTCCTGCCTTGCCTGTTTGCCGCCTGCCTGACCGGGCTGCCCTTTTCTGACTACAAACCTTGTGCCTGCCCCCGGGCCTCCTGCCGTCCCCGACAAAGCCCCTGGGTTAAGTTTTTGTCCTCGCTGTACCCCCCGGGCCCCCCATCGGGAAGGGAAATTCCGTCACGGGTACGCCTGGTTTGCCTCACCCGCAGCAAGTCCACCCGCTTTGCGGGGGTTCTTTTGGTGAAAACCGGGGGCTACTTTTGATTCCATTCCCTGGCGTGGGTTTTCTTTTTCATCGCTTGCCCTTGGCCCCCGCGGATTCCCCCTCCCACCCTCACACCCCAAAAGGGCCCAAAAATTAAAAGCTGTATCTCACAGCAACATGACCTCAAAAAACCCTTGACAATTTTTTTTCGAAAAATTCTAAGGATAAAGTGAGTAAATTTGGGAAAACGGTTTGTCATGAACCCCGCTGTCTTTTACGTCTCCCCACAGCAAAACCGGGAAAAAAAACTGTTGGGGAAACCCAGAATAAAAAAAACAGAAAAAAAATGAACATTTTTAAAAAAAATTTTTTAAGAGGGGGCCAATTTTGTTTGAAGAGGAAAGAGAAACAAAACCGGGAACTAAAACGGTGACCCCGGGCCCAAATTTGGGGGCCCCAAACCCTCATCAAAATCCATTTCCTGATTCCTCTTGATGAAAGTCAAACGATCCAAAATTATCTGTGGAAAGCCGGAAAGGTTTGTCTGTTAAAGATTTCCCCCAGCCGTCCCCGGGGCCCAGCTCGGGCCCATTCCCATTTTTGGGTACCCAAAGTCTTATTTTTGGGGCCGGAAAACAAAACAAAAAAAAAAACGGGGTGGAGGGAGGTAGCACACCATGATTTTTAAGCTGGTCTCCTTGGGGTGTTGGATGTGTGCCCTGATTCATGCTTGGTTGAGGTGGGGAAATAAAATTGCCCGAGGTCCCCCCATTAGGCTTCTTCCACCTTGCCTCTGCGGGTGCTGCCCCTAGGGCCCACTTGGCCCCTCTTTTTGTGTCACGTCGCTGATTTGTTCCACCGTGACATTTAAGGAAGGGAAGCAGACGAAAAGATGTCCCCCAGTTGATCAATCCCGCAAGGTCTCCAATTTCCTCATTTTACTCTCTAAATTTGGGGGGGGTTTTAAGGAAAAATGGAGGGTTTTTTTTTGTAACCGGGGGGTCCAGGAGGGTGGCCACCCATTTAAATGTTGTTTTATTTTTATGGCCTTTAATGCGGGGGATCAAGTTGGAAAGGGAAAAGGAGCATTTCCAAGGGACTCATGGAGAGGAAAGGGCCTTGGGTTTTCCCCCAACCTCTGGGGGGAGGGGCACTAGCAAACTGATCTTCCCCCATCTTCCCCCTTCCGCCTCAAATTCGCGCCCAAACCCCTTTCCAAGGCGGGACTCGGTAAAGTCGGTGCTAGGAATAAACCCCCTCCTCCTCCGCTTCCTCCGGCACAGCCTTTAACACAGCCCCGACTTTCCTGGATGAAGCACCCTGAGAGCTATTGGGCCCCCTTGCACTACCCGGACCCCGAACCCCCTGCCTAATGAAGACCGATAAAAATTAGAAACTTTCGGGGCCCTTTTTGGATTCGGCAGGAGAAAGGCTTTTGTGTCCGCTTTTGTTTCCGGGGCTCCTCCTCCGTCGCTGGCGGGGGCCTGTTTTTCAGAGTGTCCAACAAAGTTCCAGAACTAAATCACCACCCTTCCCCGGCTGACAAGGGGATTGTCCGCACTGACCATTTTGGTGGCTTCTTCAAAACTGGGGGAAAAAAATGGGGGGAGCTCTTTTTTTTTTTCCCCCCTGCCCCCTCTTGGTTTTTCAAAACCCCCGGGGCCCGGGACCGCTGTTTTCAGGCCCTGTGTCACTTTTGTACGCGTAATGGCAATTGCGCTGCTGCCCCAACCCCCAAAAAGCTGGAGCAAAGTGGGGGGTGGAATTCCAGCGTGTTGCCCCCGTTTAACAAAGAGACCCTTTTAAAGGGGAGGGCCAAGGCCCGAGGGTGCAACCCCAGCCAGGCGGGGCGAAGCGTTTTGCGAACGGCGGGAAATGCGAACTCGACCTCGAAAACCTTCCTTTAACAGGCAGTCCAGACCCGGGTACTCTTTAAAAATTTCTGGGGTAAAAGGTTTTAGGGCATGTGCCAAGGGAAGGGGGTGTTGTCCAGCCTACCGTTCTTTAAGGGGGGGCCAAAGATTTTCGCCCGGTTTTTCGCACCCCCAACCCTTTCCGGCACAAGGTTTTTTGTCAACCCCCGCCCAGTTTCTCGGGTTTTCCCTTGCGGAAAACCTCCACACTCCTGAAATGTGTGTTTGGCGGTCTCCAAGGGCAGATTTTTAAATTTAAAAACGGCCCCGGTTTCTTGGGCAAAGTGATGCCAAACCCGGGGGGCCTTGGGGGGAAAAAGCCCCGCCCATCCAGCCGGTTTTTAAGAGGCCCCCAAACGCCCACCTTTTGGGGCCACCGTCACCCCCAGAGACATTTCCCCCCAGCCCCCAAAAGGGGCTTTCACAGAGAAAATAGCGGCCTTGGCCGTGCTTACTAGTCCCCTTTTCGGGGGTCAATGGGCTTTTTTCCGGCCCCAGATGCAACAACGCGCTTTTTAAAAAAATTTTTGATTTACACGTGGTGGGCCGGGGAGGGACGGCTTTTCTGGCAAAGAAATGCCTGCTCGGCATCTGGGATTGGGGGGAGGCAAGGGCCCCTGAAGTGGGGGAACCCCATCTTTGCCAAACCCAAAGGAAAAAGGGCCCTTTCCCAAAGGCCCAAAAACTGGCAAAAGCCCCATTCAGGCTTTTTGGGTTTGGGATGGTTTTTTGGGTTTAAAATGTTTTTTTCTTCTGCCCCCCCAAAAGGAAGACGAATTTCTGGCCCGCTAGACTGGCCGCTGAAAGGCGTGCAGGTCGTCCCAAAAAAGGGGCCCAAAAGGGAAGGGGGTAGGATGGGTCTCTGGGGTGGGTGGTGGTTCTCGGGGGGAATTTTTGGGGGGCTGAAGGGAGGGTTTATCCCCGATCTTTTCTCTGGAAAGACATGGGCCTGAGGGAACCCCTTTTGGTGGGGGGGAGGAGGGGGCGGAGAAAAGAGGGTTTTGGGCAAAGGTTGGGCCCGGCGGGCGGTCTGGCCCTTTTTTTTGGCCCAATGTTGCCTTTCCCTTTAAACTCCCTGCATTTGCTGCCTGGGACAACATGTTGGTGGGGGTTAAAACCCCCTAAAGGGTTTTTCCTCACTTATGCTTTTTCGGCCAAAGGCGGCATTTTGACATCCCCGGGGGGAATAAAGGCTTGCTCAAAAAAGGGCCCCGGGTTGAGAGGGCCCCGGACCCCTTTTTTACGGGGATAAGCAAAGGGGCGGGGGTTTTTGTGACCTTTTGGCGGGAAACATAAACAGCGGACTTTTTGTGACCGCCTCTCCCTTTTTGAGGCCGGGGACCCTTTTCTAAAACAAAACCCCCCTTTGTTTCCTTCCCCGTCCAGTATGAAGGCTGCAAAACAAAAACTGCTAAAAGACCAGGGTTTGGAAACCGGAAAAGTCGTAAACATCATTATTTAACAAGGTTTCTTCCCTTTGTTCCCCGCATTTTTGCCCTCCAGGAGCTGGGGCTTCAAAACAAAAGGGAAATTTCAAGGCATTTCCGCCCCCCGGGAATTTTTTTCCGAAATTACCGGCTTCCCTTTTCCCCCCTCTGAAAGGCCCCTCAGAAAATGGGCCCTCAGAGCAGGGGAAAAACATCCTCCTTTGGGCCCCTTTATCTTTTAACCCTGTTTTTTGACCCCCAAAAGCAATTTTTTCATCAAAGAGGTCTTTAAAAATGGATTATCCACCGGGGGTGGGGGCAAAGACCGGGCATTTGGGCTGCCCTTTTGCTTCATGTTTGGACGGATGCTGATGATGCTGATGAGACTTTTTTGGGGGGTGACTGGGAGGGCGAGGAGGGGGAAAAAAATGCTGGAAGCAGGTTGGGATTAAAACCCTTTAAGAACCGATTTTCTCAGCTGTTTCGGGTTTCTGAGATTCACAGGGCCCTGACCCCCAGCGTTTACAGGGCCCGAAGGTCCTTGCAAAAGACAATCCGCTGGCTTGCCCTTTTTTTGTCCCCCACACGGAAGGGGCACCTTTTTCTGTTCCTCTACCTCCATGTCCCAACCCCCCTCTTTGTCGCTTACCACCTGAAATTTTGTCCATGTTAAGGGGGGTTTAAAATTTTTTAGAGGGTAGGAAGATTTTTGGGAAAGTCTCTTATTAAAAAGGGAAAAAAGCCCCAAATTTTTCCAAAGCGGAAAAATTCTCAAGGGCCCCAAAATCAAAAACAAAAAATTTGCTTGGATTTTCAAAATTAAATTTTCAAAATTTTGGTTTAAAAACCCAAATTTTATAACCTTGGTGGGGGAAAAATGCAAAAAACAAAAAAGGGATTGGGAAAAATTTTTTTTAAACGGGGTTTAATTTTAAAAGGTTAATTTTTTTGGGCACCTTATCAAAAATCAACTTTTGGTGACTATAAAGGGGGCCAAATTCAAAATTTAACTGCAAGGTAACCCCTTCAACAAATCGGGAATGGGCAAAAGTGCAAAAAACCCCGTATCTGAAAAATATACGGATAATAAAAAGGGAAATTTTTGGGAACCCTTTTAATTCACCTGTGGTGACTACAAATTGCTTTATTCAAATTTAACCAAGGTACCTCTATCAACAAATTTTGGACTGGGCAAAAGTGCAAAAAACACGTATCTGAAATGTATTTTCCCGGTTTAAAAAAAGGTAATTTTTTGGCCCTATCAATTCACCTTGGGGGTGGAAAAAAATTTCACAAAAATGGGGGTGGATCAAAATTTTAAAAAAAACCTTCAAAGTTACCTTCTATTTTTAAACCAAAGGGCCCTGAAAAAACCCGGGGGCAAAAAAAGTGCAAAAAACCACGTTAACTTTTTAAAAATTTTTTAAATTTTTCCCGGCCCCATAAAAAGGGGGAAAAACTTTTTTTGGGCACCTTTCAAACTGTTGGGGAATACAACAAAAATTTCGGAATTTCCAAAAATCTAAAAAAAAAATTTTTCAAAAAAGGTTTTACCTTTTTATTTCAACAAGGGAAAAAAGGATTTAAAAACTAAAAGGCCCAAAATTTTGGAAAAAAAGGGAACCCCCCTTAACCCTTTTAAAAAGGGTTTTTTAAAACTGAGAACCAAAAAAAAAAATTGGAAAGTTTTTGCAAACCTAACAAATAGACCTCATTATTAAAAAAAGATCTGTATCCTAATAAAAATTCAAACTGGGCCCAAAATCCAAGTAATATTTCAAAAAGTTTAAAATGTTAATAATAAAACTTGGCAAAGCAAGTCTGCCAAAAAAAATCCCGTATTTTTTAAAGAAGCTGTCTGGGTTCGCCCCCGGGCCCCCCCCCATCCCACCCCCCCCGGACTTACACGGTAGATCCCTTTTTAAAAATTCCCCCTGCCTAACTTTCCTAAAATCCCGCAAAACTCTAATTTTAACGGTTCTAAAAGGGTCACAGCTAAAAGTAGAGCTGTCTCTGTGAACAAATAGAAAAATTTCCCCTGAGCTGTTTCACAGAGGCAGAGCCCGTCCTACGCTTTGAGATACTGACCACAATGATCTTGGGAAAAGGAAGGGGTGTTTTATTTAAAACAAGGGCATGTGAAATTTTTCCCCCCAATCGCAAAAAACATCCCAGTTTTTGACGTCCCCACACACATCCCCACCCTGCCCCTATTCTGTAAGCTGATTTGCTGGCCGCCAAAATGGCCGGGGAAAGGGCCCAAAATGGCCCCCCCATTTAAATTTGATTATGCACAGATTTTAAAACCCAAATTAAAGCCCTGATCTAAAAAATTCCCATCAACGTAAATTTCCCCTGCCGATTTAAAATTTGTCGATAAAAATCGCCCCAACACTAATTTAAAAAAAATGTTTTGGTTTAAAATTTTCATTTTTCCTTTTTTCCCATTTGTTTAAAAGTTTAAAAAATATAGTGAGAAAATCCCTTTACTGTAAGGTCATGCACTTTGGCCAAAGAATCAAAAGGTAGAATTTCTGTATGTAATAAATAGGTTAATAAAACAAAACTCAAATTTTGTGACCAATGGTAAATAAAGTCATGGAATGCATAAAAAGAGGCCATACATGAAATAATGTGTACATGTTTTTTGGGTTTGCTGTTTAAAAAGGGCATAAACTGAGCTGAAAGTGGGGGTATTTGAGGGCGACTAAAGGGTTTTAAATTTTAGGGATGGTTTGGGTTGGGGAGTAAACCCAAAAAGGTTATCAAACTTGGGGTTAATAAGCTTGGAAAAAAGATAAAGGCCCTTTTTCAATGTACAAAAAATTTTTGAAAGAACATATTCGATTTTCCTTGCATGATCATTTACACCAAGACCTATAACCATTGCAAGGTCGAAAACCCCCACATTTCCCAAAATAAAAAATGTTTCTAATTCATAAAAAAGGGGGGGCTTTACAGAAGAGTGGTGAATTATGGAAGTTTTAAGATTTTCCTGAATTAATTTTTAAAAAAACATTACAGGTCTTTGGGGGTTGATCTTGGAGATGTTGTTCCAGGGATTTATAATGATTGCCATATTTGAGACAGGGAAGAATTATCCTTCTATTATGGAGAAATTGCCATCTGCCTCAAATAGGTTTTTGTCTTACTCTGGTTATAGCTTTGTGGTAAAAGCTTGGACTTCATGACAGGTTGTTTTTTCTGTCCCTCTTATGAAGTATAGAAGTATATAACTGTTACTTTTACTCAAATAATGCTACTGCCCTTCTTTTGTTTAGACCCTTCATTGTTTATCCAGGCATGGTGGTTGTTGGGATGGTACATGATCTTCAAGTCATCAAGTCAGGAGTTTTTGGAATGTACCCTACCTCTACTTTGTAAATTTAGCATAACAGATTTCATCAGTGCATGGCTGTCAGCACAGGAGGGGACATCAGTATCATATGCATATCTGACTGTGCTAAATGTAAATGTTTTGTGTGTGTAACATTCATATATGTAAGCACAGTTGAGTTTATATCACACACCATTACCATTTTGTTAGACATAGTGTTTAATTGGTCATAGAAAGACATTTAAAGGTAATTGCACCACAAAATGGCACTCTAGTCAATTGTTTATTCCTCCTCCCCCTCATTTGGATGGTTTGATAGCTCAGTCTCACTCAGAGACCCCTGTGGCCTTTTCATTCTGTAAATTGGAGGGGGGTCCTTACACTAAGCATCAATCAGAATTGATCAAAGATTAATAGTCTTTTAATCTTGGAAAAGCCATATGGCTGCACTTCCTACTGTACCAAGCCAAATGCTATTGATGTGGATGTGCATTATCTATTGTCTTTTCTTCCTTATTTTTCCATTAACTTTGATGTAACTTGAATACTTCCCTCTTTTTTGTGAGATTCATCCAAAAGGCTGACTTCACCGATGTCCATTTCTTCCTATTTGTGTTCTGTCTTTATAGATTGCTCATAACACATTTTCTTTGTGATTGGTTTTGCTTGCTGTGTTTTCTATTGTGTATTATATCATGTAGAGCTAATTATATGGACGCCTTCCAGTCACAGAAGGAGAGAGAAGAATAAACTACAGTTGGAGGTTGATATATTAATATATATAGTTTAGCATTTCATGTCCACATAGAATTTAACAGCTATGATTAGGCAAATATGGCAAAACTATAATGTGGCTGATAAAACCTGACAGTTTGTTTGATAAAAATAATGGGAGCACTAGAAGAAAGGAAAAACATTTACATATTTCATTATTATATGCGCCTTAAGCAATCTCTTTGACAAGCCTTTTCTATTTTTTCATATTACCATTTGTCTGCCTGAAAAAATCCACAACAGCTTTCATAGTACACACCATGGAGAATGTGCCCACACTAATAATGTATTGTATATTGTCAGTCTCACCATGAAAATGTGTCTTCTACAGGGATTCCAAGTTTTATTGTCTTGTTTTTACTCAAAATACAATATATTCTATGCATAAATGATCTAAGTACAGTGTGTAATCACTATGTATGTTACTGGACATCTCAGTAAACATGTTACAAGGCTGAGTATGCGACATGTAACAGAACCAGGTTTGTCTTCTGGCTCTATTCCTTGGGATTTCCCCATAAGACGAGGTAAGGAAAACTTTGTAAATTGACCTTGTAAATTTATTGCGGACCTGTGCCTGTGCAAAAGTTTCAAGCATATGTGGGAGATATGCTGCAAAAATGGTGGCAAGGGGGAAGCTGCCTTCAGGGAGGCATTTGATTGGCTCCAAATTGATTTGGACAATGACCCAAAACATACAGCCAATGTCATTAAAAACTATCCTCAGTGTAAACTCAGAGTCCTGAAAGTGATGATATGGCTCCATAGAGCCCTGATGTCACTACCATCTAGTCTGTCTGGAATTACATGAAGATTCAGAAGGATCTGAGCAGCTACAGCCATAGAAGGCCTGGGATTACTTCTCCAACATGTTTTGAACAATCTCCCTGCTGAGCTCTTCAAAACCTGTGCATAAGTATGTAGAGAAACTGATGATATTTTAAATGCAAAGGGTGGGCACACCAAATATTGACTGGATTTAGATTTCTCTTTTCTTCATTCACTTTTCTTTCTTTTTTACATTAACTTTAAAAAAATGTATTATTTGACGCTAAAATATTTTATCACTAAAGACTGAGATCGAAATTTAAAGTAGCAATACTTTTGTCTATAGTGCATTTTGCGCTGTTATTTAAGACAGCCAAGTACATTTACTTAGAGCTCCCACAGAGGTGAATAAGGTGAATTTACCTAGTAAGGGGGGGGGGGGGGTAACGTGATACGAATATCCCGTTAATAATAGCTTTTACTGCACTATACAATATGCAGTCAAAAATGTAGCAGCATACTTACTACTAAACTTCTTGTGTTGTGTCCAAGTAAGTATATAGAACATTTGGCCAACTGACTGGAGGGTGTGGATTGTCTCCTGTTGGTGGCATACATCCATTGCATTGCTATGTGCGGATCCTGTGCAGTCTTTACTACTTGAAAGCTACTTGGTACTAAATGCATGGAGTTCACCATAGTAACAGCTGCAGATAGCCACTAGGACTATATCTAGAGATGGGCGAATTTCTCAAAAATTCGGTTCGCCGACTTTGCCAAATTTTCCGACAAAATCCATTTCGTTCCGAATTACTTTGGGACGAATCGCGTTAAAAACAGCTATTTTCTGGCTGCACAGAGTCTGTAGGGTGATGTAGAACATTATGCCATGCTTAAATATGCAGAGGGAGCTTGGTTTGGTCTTCATACAATGCTGTGTTTTAGTATGACACGCACATGACTGCCGCCGCTCTTAGAATCGCTTCACTGTAAAATTCCCTGGGCAATTACAGGGGCAAAACTGACCAAAAAACTGAAGCGGGAATGCAGCCTGATAAAGTCACGGCAGCTCCAGCTGGAAAAAAACAAGCTGAGGGCTAAGATCCTACCCTAGCGTAGGTTACCAGAGCCACCACAGATCGCAGCACAGTAAGGGGACGTCACAGCAGGAGTCACCCTGCGAGGCCACAGCATCCGGTGTCATCTACCGGCCATGTGTTGACCACACACTAGGTCATACACTTTCTCCCAGATGACATCTGACAACCCCAGCCAAGAGTCGGTGGATTTGTTACACACAACCCCTAGTTGGCATGGCCTGGGAGCAGGTGAGGGGCTCTCACCTGTCCTCAACCCACTTCTGTCCTGTTCGCTTCCCACACCCAGAGAACTACTATGTGCTGTGGCCTCTGCGCCACTGTACAGTGAGGACAAAATATTTGAGGACAGTGGGCAGCAAACAGGTCGGGAAGACATCTGCTGCTTTTTGAAGAAGCGGGCAAATAGTGATGAGGGGGGTTGCAACGGTGGAGATAGGCAAACACTAATCGATGTAGCTGCACTTGGGAGCCGGATGAAGCAAGCAAAGCTGGGACAAGGTAAGGTGTCCTAGTTAAACAAGGCATAAAGTGCCCCCCAAACGGAAAATTCAGCCCACTCCATGCCTCCTTGTGCCCCCTATTCTCCCTGAGATGAAGTGGTGCCCTACGCGGTTGCCTACCCTCGACTACCCATTGTCCCGGCCCTGAAAGCATTCCATTTTCTCTACTTTAAGTCTTAGGAGACGGGAGGAGAAGAAGGAGGATTTGGATGACAGACAATCTGGGATCTTGGACAGTAGAGAGTTAATGTCTGGGCCAGACATGTAAAGTTGGGTGTCATCAGCATACTGGTGGTTTTGAAAGCCATGTGATGCTATGAGCTGACCCAGACGAACAGTTAACAAGGGCTTCATCATTATCATTGGAGGAAACGGCCACGATTTAGACCACACCACTTTGCAGGTCCCAGAAAGTAGTGGCGCAGGGGCTCACCAGGTCAGCAGCGGTAACAGTCAGTCAGTGCGGAGCTTTGGTGGTAAAATCACCTACTCAGCGGTGTGCCAGCTTTTTGACAAGACACCAGAGGAGGCAAACATAACTATATGTAGAATCTGTGGGCAGAAAGTAAAGCATGACCAGGGACCTAATGTTGGCACCACGGCCCTGCATCAACATCATGCAGTGTCACCATACGTGTTTTAGATGTGGTGGTCCATACTGTCCCAACAGCAGCAGCACCCAGTGGCACGCCTCCCATTTCAGGCAGTCAAGGCTTTACCACCTCTGCCGAAGACAACTCCCTGTCTTTTCCATCATCTACCAGTCCAGATACTTCTGCTCCTCGGCAATCATGGTGCCAGCAGTCGTTCACCGAGATGATTGCCAAGAGCCAGCAGTATGCATCTAGCCATCACTAAGTGCAAAAGCTGACCGTGCTCCTGTCCAAGTTGGTGGTACTGCAGTCGCTCACTTTTCAAGTGGTGGACTCTGCACCATTCAAAGAATTGGCCAGGAAACTTGGCATTCACTTCTGCCATTGTAACGACAAGGGTAGTGGCTCCTCTGGACCACCGCAAGTGGTGGTAGCAGCCACGCCAGAGAGCGGGGTCTAAGTAGGTCCCGGTTTTCACCAGAGCCCGCCGCAAGGCAGGATGGACTTTCTGTGGCAGGAGTCCTACCAGGACGCTACCCCTGGCGCGACTAGCTTGCGGTGGCAGCCGAGGTGCAGCGAGGTACAGAATCGTAAGACAAAACTCGTAGTCAAAGGTCAGGCCAACAGGTCAGGGCAGGCGGCGGAGATTCAAGGTCAGGTAACGTAGCAGAAAGGTCGGGTACACGGGCAGACATGAACTGATGAACAGGGGGAAATTGATGAACGGGAATAAATATATTAATAGGGGGAAATTATTGAACAGGGGGAAATTGATGAACAGGAATAAATATATTAACAGAGGGAAATTATTGAACAGGTGGAAATTGATGAACAGAAATAAATATATCAACAGGGAGAAATTATTGAACAGGGGAAATTGATGAACAGGAATAAATATATTAACAGTCGGAAATTTATGAACGGGGGAAATTGATGAACAGAGAAAGGCCATTAACGATTTTTGATGATCCAAGTGGACAGGAGTATCCCCCTGGGTGAACAAAGTCACACACTGGTGGAAATGCTCCGGGTCATGCAAGTTGCCATCGATATGTGGCTTTCTCTGCGACAACTGAAAATTAGAACCATTGTGACAGATGATGGAAAGAACATGGTGTCTGCACTGCGTAGAAGGGCTGAGCCATGCTCCCTGCATGGCATACATGTTCAATCTGGTTGTTCATGTCTTACTCCCATCTGCAAGACATTCTAAAAATGGCCAGGAAACTTTGCATGCACTTCAGCCGTTCTTACACCGCCAAGCACACCCTCCTTAAGCTGCAGCGGCAGACCAGCCTCCCCCAACATAGGCTCATCTGTGACATTTCCAAATATTGAAATTCCAGCCTCCATATGTTGGAATGACTCTATGAACAGAGAAAGGAAATTAATGATTTATTGATATTCCAAGCGGACAGGAGTACACCCCTGTGTAATTTTAATGTTGGCCAGTGGCAGCTCATGCGTGACACCTGCCATTTGCTCAGGCCCTTTAATGCAGACACGTTATTTGTCAGTCGCCAGGACTACGGGATGAATAACGTCATTCCACTGCTTCAAGTTGTCACGGACAGGGGTAGTGGATCCACTGGACCACCGCAAGCGATGGCAATAGCTACGCCACGGAGCGGGGGCTAAGTAGGTCCCGGTCTTCACCAGAGCCCGCCGCAAAGTGGGATGAACTTGCTGCGGCGGGAGTCTACCAGGTCGCTACCCCTGACGTGACTTGCTTGCGGTGGCAGCCGAGGTGTAGCATGGTACTAAATCGTAAGGCAAACTCGTAGTCGGGGACAGGTAGTAAGATCAGGACAGGCGACAATGGTTCGTGGTCAAGGGACGAAGGCAAGAGGTACAGTACACGGATATGACAGATGAGGCTGAAGGAAACTCTTTCTCTAAAGGTTTTAAAAATTATTATTAGTATTATTTATTTTATAGTCTTGGAGACCGTTGTGTGAGGAGCCTTTTCCATTACAAATGCAGCTAAAGAGTTTCCAAATCTGGACACCTGGATAATAGTTCAGCAAACTTTTCCTTTATCACCTGTCTTTTCTGTTAATGAGCAAATGAACGTTTATCAACTTGCTTTCTTAAACCACTTGAAATCTGTGTGGATGTAATTTGTTCCACCGGTAACAGAGGAGGGCCTCCAGAAGGACTTGTGTTTTTAGTTTCTGTAAGTTGGATATACGATTCACATTCTTCATACTGAAGAAGTTCATCCAAAGCCAGTTTTCAGCATTTGCTTTTGCTTCTTATTTGTTCTGTCCCATTACAGTTTTGTACTGAATTCAATCAACAATGGCACAGAATGCAAAATAAGTGTAACGCAGAGGTGGATTCGCTGGACCACCGCAAGCGATGGTAGTTAAGCCACGGCAGGGAGCGGAGTCTAAGTAGCCCCCGGTTTTCACCAGAGCACGTCGCAAAGTGGGATGGACTTGCTGCGGCGTGAGGCTACCAGGTCGTTACCTGTGACGTGACTTGCTTGCGATGGCGGCCGGGGTACAGCGTGGTACAAAGACGTAATCCAGAGGTGTAATCAGGGACAGGCAGAAGGTCAGGGCAGGCGGCAAACAGGCAAGGTCAGGAAACGTAAGCACTGACTGGTACACGGGTAATCAAGACAGAACTCCAATACTCTCTAAACACATGGAAAACACACCAACGGACTGACAGGAAGTGCTGGGGGCGTATTCCTTAAAGGGGTTTTGCCAGGAGGAGCCTTATCTGCTAAGAAGCTAATGTTAACAAATCACGGAGCTGAAAGAGAGAGAGACGCACACAGCCAGAGCACAAGCTGCATAAGGGATCGTGTGACATGTTCACTGAAATAATCAAACTGCAACTTGTGGATTCTGTATACAAAAGACAACAGTTTTTCTCCTCAGCAGCTTGAAGCTCCTTCATGTTCTCTGTCATCAATAAAGCAGGGATTAATCACCTAAACTATTTTTTCTTATACAAAAAAAAACTTTTTTTGCTACCCTCCCTTGAAAACTTCGCAGCCATCTCATCAGAAAAGAAGCTCTCTCGCGCAACCCGCCACAGCTCTTGCGGGGGGCCGTACTAAAAAAAATTTTGAAGAAACCCAAAGCTTTAAAGGGAAGGCGAAAGCTCTCTCAACGAAATTTTTTTGTAATCACAAAAATATTTAGAAAAGTGATTAAAAACCCATTTGGGGGATCCCACTCAACAAACATTGTGGCAAAACCCCTTTAAATAAAACCCAAAGGGGCCCGACAATTGCCCAAATTTTATCGGGACGCTGGCCCTTTAAATCAGAAACTGCGCGCGCGGGCCCCTTAATTTTGGGCACGCGCGGGGGGCTGGGACAGGCAGGGCACTTTCCCACCGGAGCGGGGACGGGTAAAACCGCCCGGGGGCAAGACCGCAATGGAGGTCCGGGCGCCGGCCCCCGCCCCAAAACCCCCGGGGGCAAGGGCGACCGGGAGGGGCAGCGCCCAAGCCCCCGTACAGATCCCCCCCTTGGGCCCCCCCTTTTTTTGGAACCTAAAGGAGGTCAAAAACATTTGGCTCGGGTTTCCCGGAACCCCCCCCCCGCCTGAACCCCTTCCATCATGAAAGAACCGTTTTCCCCCAAGCACCTCCCTTGACCCAAAATTTTAAAAGGTTCCACAGGAAAAGGCGAGACAGACCCCGGGAACGATTCGCACCACCGGCTTGAGAAGAGACAAAAAGGGCCCGTTGGGGAAAACCAGGGAAAAGGCAACGAAGTTTGTAAATACGGGGTTTAGTCGCCGAAGTACCGCAAAAGGGACCAACTTTTTGGGGGCCCTAAATAACTGGGCCCCTTTGAATGGATGTGTTTGTGGACAACCAAACCCTACATCTGTTTCAAATAGGCGGGGGCCTACGGTCCGTCCCCCCTGGACTTTGTTGCGAGCAAAAAGCCTGAAACGGGCCCTTGGTCTGTAGCGCCAGAAGTTTGAACCCTTATTTGGGGCATCCAGGGCCGGACTTACACGAGGTAGCTAAGGAGAGCGGGCAGGAAATTAACCCAAAAATAAAAAAAAAGGGGAGGCCCCACAATTCCGAATCAAAAATTAAAGAAAACCTCCCGGGGGGAGAAGGTAAAACCATTTTATTTTTGACGACGGCCCAAAAAACCCCGCAGGAGGTACCCAGCACCGGTTTTAACCCTCAACCTCCCATAGTTTGAGGGGGTATGAATGAAAAGTCCAGCAACCTGAATTACCACACGAGCCCCCCAAAATTTAGCGATGAATTGTTCCCCCCCATCCGAGACAATTGAAAAAGGAAACCGTCAAACGAAAAACATACTAAAAAAAGTTGGGCCACCCGGGGGTGCAGAGGGAAAACCCAGGCAGGGGATAAAGGACCATTTTGGGAGAAAGGGTCGTTCACCACCCAGATGACCATGTTTCCAATGAAGGGGAGATCGTAACGAAGTCCATGCTAATGGGTCCCGGGTTTTTTTCCGGCACGGGGGAAAGAGGGAAAAGGGCCCGGGTTTTTGAGACGGGGGCCCTTTATTACGGGCCGGGAGGGGGCAAACAAAGTCCCTACATCTTAAAAATTTGGGCCACCAGTAAAAACGGGAGACCATTGTGCACTATGGACTCCTGGATGCCCAGGGGGACGAGAAGATGTCCCCACTTCAGGTTTTCTGGGCCGCAAGGCAGGACGCACAATTCCCCGGGGGGAAGGTTTTTTGGAGATCCACGGCAGCGTGAAGTCGTTCGGGGGGAACAATGTGCGGGAGGAGGCTAAAGACCCACCGATCTGAAAAACAAAAGGTCACTCTGACTTTTTTCTCGGCGGGCCAAAAAATTTAGCGGAAGCAAAAGGGGCAAAAAAAGTGACCATCTGGCCCCCGGGGTTCGGGCGGAGCCGACAAAGAAAAGGGAGGTTTCTTGTGGCCCCGGAAGATGTAAAAAGGGGTGGCGAGCCCCCTCCAGCGGGTACGGCTTTCTTCTAGAGCCAGTTTTTTGGCCAAAACTTGCATCACCAATTTAAATTTTTTCCAGCGGGAGAGAACGTTTTGGAGAAAAAAACGCAAGTATGCTTTTACCAAGGGACTCTGCAGGGACAGCCCCGGCACCACAGAAAAGCATCCATTTCAAAAAAAAAAGGCTTTAGGGTCTGGACGAACGGCCCGGAGTACGCGAACCGCTTTGACCGTTGAAGGCTTCTTGACCCTTCTGGAGCCAGGTTTTTGGGTTTCCCCTTTTTTCTTTTTAGAGAAAGGGGCCCAATTAGGAAGTGGGGGATAAATTTCTATAATAGTTGGCAAATCCCAAAAATGCAAAGGGGCCCAAGGCCCCCCGGGTTGTGGCCACGAAAAACTCGGAAAGTTTAGAAGATCCATCCGAACCCTTATCAGAAAAGACCTAAAAGGTTTAAATGGACTTCAAAAAGGCACTTTTTTCCCCCTTTTGGGAAAAAGCCCATTGGGGGCGGATCGCCGGGGGCCTGGTGGACGTGGGGGCGATGGGGTTTTGAGACGGGAAAAAATTTGAAAATCGCCAAGAAACAACACACAACTAGAGTAGCCCGAAAAAATCCTTGCAAAGTTCTAAATACAGCAGGGGCGTTACAGAACCGAATGGCAAAACCAAGTCTCGAAATGGGCCCTTTCCCCCGTATTAAACCTTTTTCCACTCATCGCCTTCTCGAATGCTTTTTAAGTATAACACCCCCCGTAGATCCCTTTGGGAAAAAAATTTTCGCCTCGCAGGGGTCGAAAAATTCAATTCAAGGGGAAGAGTACGTTTTTTTTTCGTAATTTTAAATTTTAAGGGCCCCCATAGACGTGCAGGGGCCGGGGAGACCCTTCTTTTTTCCCACAAAAAGAAGTCGGGGTCCTGCCGGAGACGAGGACTTTCAAGAACCTTTACGGAGGTTCTCCATGATTTACCAACCTCCCTTACTCCGGACGGAGAGGGATAGAAAATTTCCCCCGGGGAGGATCAGCAGGCTGCAGATCAATGGGACAATCATAAGGGCCCGGGTGGGGAACGTTCGGCCTGTTTTTTTCCCAAAAAAACGTCAGCAAAGTCACAGTATGGGATAATGGCCTGTGGAGGGTGGGAGATTTCAAGAGGCACCTGAGGGGCGGTTTGGCTTTGACAGGGAACGTGAGAACACCCGGGAAACCCCAACCATGCCCCCCTTCACCCGTCTCCATCCAAAAGGTCGGGGATGGTCTGCAACCATGGGGGCCCAAAGGATTTCGGAGAGGGCGAGGGAGACGAAAGTCAAATCTCCTTGTGAAGCCCCAATCTGCAAGGAGAGGGGGGGATATGAAGCGAAAGCTCCTTAAGGCAATCGCCACTGACCGACGAGACAACATAGGCTCGCAACGGGGAACACGGGGGGAAAAAACCCGGCACGAGTTGGCTTATAAAGTTTCCTGCCGAACCTGAATCAAAAAGGCGGAGGCTAAAGGGGCTGTCCGTGAAACACCCAAATAATACGGGCATGGTCAGACGGGGAAGGCCGCTCGACCCTAGGGTTTCCTCTCCAAACCCCAGGGGGGAAGTTTTCCCCGGGCCACCGGAAGTCCCAATAAAATGGCCGAACCCCAAAAGAAAAACAGCTCTTCTGGGGACACTTTGGCCTTTCCTCTCAAAATGCATAGGTTCCTCCTCGGGGGACCATCGGAGGGGAAGAGGGCCGCTGGAACGTGGAAGCCAAAGGGGGAAACGGGGGGACACACCTTCCTTTTAAGACGGAGCTCCGTTGCTTTCGGGAACCGAATATCGACTCGGTGGCAATGATTAATTATCCAAAGCTGCTGGAGCTACCGACGGCGAGCTCACCTTAATGTCCCGAAGACTTTTCCAGAAGCGCCACCAAAAACTTCGTTTTTCCATCCACTCCGAAGCGAAAAACGAAAAAGCACCGAAACGACCGCCAGGTGTCTCCCTGACGCGCCGGGGCATGCTGCGGGGGCCGAAAAAGTAAGGCTGGGTTTCCCAAAAACCGTGCGAAACCCCGGAGGAAGGTTTTGGGGTCACTGTTAGAAACCCCTCGATCCCATAGTGGGGTAGCCCCAAACCAAGGCCTCTAGCAAGAGGCGATTTAAGGCCACCTTGGGACGCTCTTTAGGGGGGTTGATGCCCATCACTCCAGGTGAAAAACACTGCCGATAACCACACATTTCTTGGGCTCCAACGTACGTGAGGACAGCAGATGCAGAGCGGGGCCCGAGCCAACAGGTTTCGCAAGGATCCGAGGGAACGGATCGGTAACCGGAAGCCGGGGAGGTAAAAGGGCCCAAATTTTTGCATCAAGGCCCAACTGTCATACGTTGGGCCGCTGGGGGACGCCGTTTTGACCCCGGATCGGGCAGAGGGACCCTGGCGGAACCATGGGCCCGACTTACGTAACGCAGAGGGGGATTCACTGGGCTACCGCAACGATGGTAGTTTAAACCCCCAGGAGCCCCCCGGTTTTCACCAGACCGCCCCAAAGCGGGGTGGATTGCTGCGGCGGGGGCTACCGGTCGTTACCCCCGATGGACTTCTTGGATGGCGCCGGGTACACTGGAAAAAAGACGTAATCCAGAGGTGAGTCAGGGACAGGGAGAAGGTCAGGGGAGGCGGCAAGATTCGTTCAAGACAGGCAGACGGGCAGGGGGAGGCGTCAAATAGCAAGGTCAGGAAACGAAACAAGGGACTGGTACACGGGGAAACAAAAACAAACTCCAATACTCCTAAAAACCCGGAAAAAACACCAACGGACTGGCAGGAAGTGCTGGGGGCGTATTCATTAAATAGAACCAGCGCCCGACAATTGACCAATTATCGGGACGCTGCCCTTTAAATCTAGAGAAGCTGTCGCGCGCGCGCCTTAAGCAGTGGGCACACGCGCGGTGGCTGGGACAGGCAGGGGCAGCGTTCACCGGAGCGCGGACAGTTAAGTGACCCGGCGCCGGGGCAAGGACCGCAGAGGGATGGTCGCGGGCAGCCGCGGCACCCGCGTCAGACCACCTGCGGGCATATAGGCGATCGCGGGGAGCATCGGCGCCAGCGACCCCCGTGACAAAAAGCATCTAAACCATTCCCTGTAGTTATGTTCTCCTTCAGTTCAAGTTCCATACGCTGCATTTGAACAAACTGGTATAACGCAGAAACTGGATTCAAACCACCACGTTTATACTTCATGAGTGTTTGATCTTCACTGCTGTCCTCCTCAACAGTCTTGGTATGCAGAGGCTGACCACTCGCCAAAAAAACCTCCCATGCCACTCTCCACATCAATACTACAAGAAGCAGGGGATGTCTGCCCCACCTCTTCATTGCCAAATAGCTGCTGACTGTCCTCAAATTGTTCGTCCTCGCTGTATAGTGACTAGAGATGGGCGAATTGATTCTAACGAAGTGGAATTAGTTTAGAATTTCAGGAAAACTTCGATTCTGAACGAAGTCGAAATTTGGGGTAATTCGCGGTAACGAAGTGTGTTTTTAATTGATAAAATGGCTGCGAGCACATGGCGTTACATGGGGCAAAGACGTCTGGGAGGAAGAAGGGCATAGCCTACATGACATGTGCAAAGATGAAGCCACTCAGAGACCGGCGGGATTCTGTGACGTCACCTCACTATATAAGTCCGGGTGCGACGCTGGGAACTCATACCGCTCTCACTGTACTGAGCAGTGAAGGTGCTGCCGCGGCTGCTTATGATATCTCATACTAAAAAACTCACTTTTATACAGCGATTTTTGGGGGGTGTCACAGATTGTCTCAGAGACTGCTTCACTTACGTTCTAATTCTGATTTTGTGGGGTATTTTAACTGAAGTCCAGTGTGCGTCCAATGCAGCTGAATATACATTTTAATTCTATCTGCTCACAGCACATTGAATATCCAAGGGGGATCTAAGCCAGTTCCTGTTGTATTCATTTAAAGAAACAGCGTTTTTACAATCAAAATACCACTTAATTTTTGGTTGCTCATTTCTTTTGCGCAATTTAGATCCAGGGGTTAATTAAGCATTGTTCTGCTGTTGTGGTCACTAAAAAAAATGTTCTTTTTCACCTCCAAAGAAAACATTTTGCCTGTAGCATAATTCATAACCGAAGGTTAATTACAAGTTTTTCTGTTGTTCTGTACTGTAAAATACACGCCATTTTAACATGCTACAAAGATGGTAATTGTTGGCAGCATATTTCTTTTGCACAATTTACATCCAGGGGTTAATTAAGCGTTGTTCTGCTGTTGTGGTCAATAAAAGAAATGTTCTTTTTCACCGCCAAAGAAGCAATTTTGCCTGTAGCATAATTCATATCCGAAGGTTAATTAAGCCTGTTTGTGCTTTTATATTCAGTAAAATACACAGTGTATTTAAACGGCACATACAAGTAAATTTTTCCTGGCCATTTGTGGAGCACAATTTATATCCAATGGTTACCCAAACTTCTTAGTGGGTTCATTTGGAGTCAAATATAGGGTGTGTATTTATCATATACAGATATCTTCATCAAACAGTATCTGTACATTTTAGAACAAACAGTATGTCAGACAGAGAGGTGGCAGGCTCTTCACCTGCGAGTGGCAGTGGCACAAACACTTCTGGAGCAGGCCAAGGTTGCAGCACAGCAAGGGGACGTCGCAGCAGGGGTCACTCGGTGAGGCCAGAACTGCCGGTGTCATCTAGCGGCCGTGTGCTGACCAGCAACCGAAGGGTTCTTGATTTGTTGACTAGGTCATCCACTTCCTCCCAGATGACATCTGACAACCCCAGCCAAGAGTCGATGGGAACGTCAGACACAACTCTTAGTTGGCATGGCCCGGGAGCGGGTCAGCGGCCCTCACCTGTCCTCAACCTGCCTCTGTCCCATCCGGTTCCCTCAGCCAGAGATCTACTATGTGGTCTGGGCTCAGCGGCACTCTATAGCGAGGATGAACAATTTGAGGAGGGCAGTCAGCAGCTACTTGGCAGCGAAGAAATGGGGCCAATATCCCCTGCTTCTTGTAGTAGGTGGCAAAGTAGAAATGTGGAGAGAGGCATGGGAGGTCATGTTGTGAGGGGTCAACCTCTGCATACCAAGACCGGTGATGAGAAACACAAATTGATGATGATGTACTCGGGAGCCGGGTGAAGCAAGGGCTTCATCATCGTCAGGAGAAGAGGGCGTCAGACAGCGGCGCAGCCAACAAGTGGGTTGAGTGGCCGTGAGTCAGCAGGGTAGCAGCAGTGTGAGGTCAGGAGCCAAGTGGCCATGGGGTAGAAAACCCGCTTCGCAGGTCCAAGAAAGTAGCGGCACAGGGGCTCAGCGAGGCAACGGCGGCACTAGTCACTCAGTGCGGAGCATTGCCGGTAAAATCAGATACTCGGCGGTGTGGCAGATCTTTGCTAAGACACCGGAGGAGCCGAATATGTAGAATCTGTAAGCAGAAAGTGAAGCGTGGCCAGGGAGCTAACATTGGCACCACGGCCCTGCATCAACACATGCAGCGTCACCATCCGGTGGCTTGGGAGAAACGTGGCTCAGATGTGATGGTCCACCCTGCCGCTGCAGGAGCAGCGCCCAGTGGCACACATGCCATTGCAGCCAGTCAAGGCTCCACCACCTCTGCAGAAGGGAGCTGTTTCTCTTTTGACATATCTCCTCGGTTAAGATGCTCCTGCTCCTCGCTACTCATGGCGCCAGCATTCGTTCAGCGAGGCGATTGCAAAGCGAAACAGTATGTGTCCCAACCATCCTAAGGTGCAGAAGCTGACCGTGGCTCCTGTCCAAGTTGTTGGTACTGAAAGTCCTCCCTTTCCAAATGGTGGACTCTGCACCGTTCAGAGAACTAATGGCTTGTGCCGAGCCGAGATGGAGAGTTTCCAAGCCTAACTTCTTTTCCAAAAAGGCAGTACCAGCACTTCATAAATATGTAGAACAGAAGGTGGGCCAGTCCTTGAGCTTATCGGTTTGTTCCAAGGTGCACGGGCAGCACGGACTCTGGAGCTGTAACTACGGTCAGGGCCCAAAGTACATGCCCCTTTACGGCCCACTGGGATGAATGTGCTTCCTGCCCAGGCACACCATCAACTTAGACGGGAGACGCCGTTTTCCCTCCTCCACGGTTCAAACTGCGGCTCCTGCGCCGATTCCGCCTCCCTCCTCCTCCCACCACCACCATCTCAGCCTCCAAAAGTACCTGCTCCATCATCCCACATGTGTAGGCACAGCGGTGTCACGCATTTTCTACACCTGGCTTCCCTCGGCGAACGAAGTCACACAGGGGAGGAATTGCTCCGCGTCTTGCAGCAAGAAATCGATGTGTGGCTTTCCCCACCCAACTGCAAATCGGAACCATGGTGATGGACCATGGGAGTAACATGGTGTCCGCGCTGCACCAAGGAGGGATGGTCCATGCGCCCTGCATGGCGCATGTGTTCAATCTGGTTGTGAAAAGGTTCCTGAAGTCTTCCACCGATCTTCAGAAGATTCTGAAAATGGCCAGGAAACTGTGCATGCACTTCATCCATTCCTACAAAGCCAGGAACACCCTCCTCGAGTTGCAGCGGCAGAATGACCTCCCCCAATACACTCTGATATGCGATGTATCCACCCGTTGGAATTCCAGCCTGCACATGTTGGACCGACTGTATGAACAGAGAAAGGCCATTAACGATTTTTTGATGATCCAGAAGGACAGGAGTACTCCCCTGTGTAACTTTGATGTCAGCCAGTGGCAGCTCATGCGTGACACCTGCCGTTTGTTAAGGCCATTCGAGGAGGCCACATTATTTGCCCAGTCGTAGGACTACGGATGAATAACGTCATTCCACTGCTTCATGTCCTGGAACAGATGCTGAAAAATCTTCTGGGCAGGGGACTGGAGACGTGGTGACTACATCTCGCGGCCACATGAGTCCGGTGGGGGCTGAACTGGAGGAGGAGGATGAGGAGGACATTGGAGCAGAAGCATTGTCTGGTGAAATGAGTGGATTTTCTACCCAGGTGACGAGAGGAGGAGCAGCTGGGGGAGGTAGATGGAGATGAGGAAGACGAGGCAGATGACCCGCAAGCACCGTGGCAATATACAGTGGAGAGGAGGCAGGAGCCCCTCGGAGTCACTTGTGCAGATGGCCTGCAGCATGCTGATTTTCCTGGCTAGTGGGCAGCCGAATAGTCAGCATCCGGCAGAGGGATGACTTCTGGCTCTCCACCCTATTGGACCCTCGCTACCGGTCCAAAATGGGAGCCTTTTTCCCCGCTGCTGAGAGAGGAGGACAAACTCAAATACTATAGGGAAATCCTCCGTAAGTCAGTTGGCCCCTGCCTATTTTGCGGCATCGCCCCTCCTCTGACAGGTCTGTCCGGGGGGTTCTTCAGCGCTCACGTACTGCTGCTGGTGGAAGGTGGGGGGTAGGAGCAGTACCAACTCCATCAGCAGCAACCTAAGTCTGGAGTCACTGATGAGCAGCTTCCTTCACCCACTTAGTGAGGAGGGCAGTCGCCCAGCACGCAGCAACAGCAGGAAACCCGGTGCAGGACCCTGAACCAACAGGTGGGTGGCCTACTTGGACAGCACTCTGCCACCCCCAGTTAGAAGATCCGCTGGACTACTGGGCAGCCAAACTGGATGTGTGGCCGCAACTTGTCAAGTTTGCAGTGGAGAAGCTGTCCTGCCCGGCCAGTAGTGTGGCATCAGACGGGGGCTTAAGTGCGGCGGGGGCCATCGTTATCCTAAAGAGAACCCGCTTGTCCACGGGAAATGTGGAACGACTGACCTTTGTCAAGATGAACAGGCGTGGATCGGCCAGTATTTCCACACAACCCAAATTTCCCTTTGGCATTTAGACTATATCAGCCATGACGACTCTCCCAAACTGTGAGAAATGAGTCTGGTTTCAAACTATCTGCCTCAGCCAGTATTCTGATGCCGCCACCCGCCTGATGCCACTCATCTGCTGCCAGTTTCTCCATCTGCCTTTCCACCATCTTTACCAGGGACTTTGGGATTGCCACCCACCCCACACTCTTCATTGTGCCACTCTATGACCTATGCTGCTGCTGCTGTTGCTGGTGCCGTGACATCTACACTGTGTCATTGTTGCACTCTCTGACCTCATGCTGTTGCTGCTATCACCTCCACTCTCTGTCATTGTGCCACTCTGTGGCCTACTACTGTTTTTTCCACCTCCAGAATTTGTCATTGTGCCACTGTCTGAACTCATGCTGCTGCTGAAGCTGCTGCCGTGACCTCCACACTGAGTCATTGTGCCACTCTGTGGCCTACTCCTGTTTTTGACACCTCCAGAATTTCATTGTGCCACTCTCTGACATCATGCTGCTGATGCCGTGACCTCCAGTCTCTGTCATTGTGCCACTCTGTGGCCTACTACTGTTTTGCCCCCTCCAGAATGTAATTTTTCCACTGTCTGACCTCATTCTGCTGCTGTGGCTGCTGCCGTGACCTCCACACTGTGTCATTGTGCCACTCTGTGGCCTAGTCCTGTTTTTGCCACCTCCAGAATTTCATTGTGCCACTCACTGACCTCATGCTGCTGCTGCTGCCGTGACCTCCACTCTCTGTCTTTGTGCCACTCTGTGGCCTACTAATGTTTGCCACCTCCAGAATGTCATTGTGCCACTGTTCCCGACCTCATGCTGCTGCTGTGGCGCTTTCCGTTACCCTCCACACTCTGTCATGGTGCCACTGTCTGACCCATGTGCTGCTGTGGCTGCGCCAAGACCTTCAAACGTGTCATAGTGCCTCTCTCTGGCCTACTGCTGTTTTTGCCACTTCCCCAGAATGTCATTGTGCCCCCCTTGACCTCATCTGCTTTTTGGCTGCTACCGTCACCTCCACACTCTGTCACTGATGTTGCCACCTGAGCCCTCAGCTTGTTTTTTTTTTTCCAGCTTTCGCTGTCATGACTTTATAGGCTACATTCCCGCTTGAGTTTTTTTGGTCAGTTTGCCCTTTTAAGTGCCCAGGGAATTTTATAGTGAAGCGATTCTAAGAGCGGCGGCAGTCATATGCGTGTCATACTAAAACACAACATTGAAGACCAAACCAAGCTCCATCTGCATATTTAAGCATGGCACAATGTTCTACAGCACCCTGCAGGCTCTGTGCAGCCTGGAAATAGCTGCTTATTAACGCGATTTGTCCCAAAGTAATTCGGACCGAAACTAATTTTGTCGGGAAATTCGGTGAACTCACCGAATCGAATTTTTGAGAACTTCGCCCATCTCTAATCGTGACGCTGAGCCCAGACCACATACTAGTTTTCTGGCTGAGGAACCTGAAAGGGACAGAGGCGGGTTGAGGACAGGTGAGGGCCGCTGACCTGTTCCCGGGCCATGCCAACTAAGAGTTGTATCTGACGAACTCACCGCTAGGGTTGTCAGATGTCATCTGGGATCAAGAACCCTTGGGTTGCTGATCAACACACGGCCGCTATATGACACCGGCAGTTCTAGCCTCACCGAGTGACCCCTGCTGCGACATCCCCTTACTGTGCTTTGACCTGTGCCTGCTCCTGGAATGTTTTTGCCACTGCCACTCGCATGTGAAGAGCCTGCCACCTCTCTGTCTGACATACTGTTTGTTCAAAAATTTACAGACTCTGTTTAATGAAGATATCTGTATATGATAAATACACACCCTGTATTTGACTCCAAATGAACCCACTGATAGGCTTGGGTAACCCTTGGATATAAATTGCGCTCCACAAATGGCCAGGAAAAATTTACTTTTATGTGCCGTTTAAAAACACCTTGTATTTTACTGAATATAAAAGTACAAACAGAATTAATTAACCTTTGGATATAAAATATGCTACAGGAAAAATGTATTCTTTGGCGTTGAAAAACACTGTTTCTTTTACTGACTAAAAAAGCAGAAAGACGCTTAATTAACCTTCGGATATAAATTATGCTACAGGAAACACCAGGAAAAATTTCATCTTTGGCATTGAAAAACATTGTTTATTTTACTAACTACAATAGCACAAACAGGCTTAATTAACCCTTGGATATAAATTGCGCAAAAGAAATGAGCAGCCAAAAATTAACTGGTATGTGGCGTATTAAAACTCTGTGTATTTGTAAAGCAGAGGTGGATTTGCTGGACCACCGTAGCGATGGTAGTTAAGCCACGCCAGGGAGCGGACTCTAAGTAGCCCCCGGTATTCACCAGAGCCCGCCGCAAAGCAGGATGGACTTGCTGCGGCGTGAGGCTACCAGGTTGCTACCCCTGACGTGACTTGCTTGCGGCGGCGGCCGGGGTAATGCGTGGTACAGAATCGAGATCCGGAGACGTAGTCGGGGACAGGCAGGTGGTCAGGGTAGGCAGCAGAGGTTCATGGTCAGAGATGGGCAGAAAGTCAGGGCAGGCGGCAACAGGCAAGGTCAGGAAACGTAAGCAAGGCGGACACGGGAAGACTAAACGAACTCTAACTACTACTAGGCTCTCCAAACACACACCAACGAACTGGCAGCGAGTGTTGGAGGTGTGCACAATAAATAGGGTCGGGGATGGTCGCGGGCAGCCACGGCACCCGTGCCAGACCCCCTGCGGGCAGAGGGGCGATTGCGGAGAGCAGCGGCGCCCGCGACCCCCGTGACAATAAGCACCTAAAACATTCCCTATAGTTATGTTCTCCTTCAGTTCAAGTTCCATACGCTGCATTTGAACAAACTGGTATAACGCAGAAACTGAATTCAAACCACCACGGTTATACTTCATGAGTGTTTGATCTTCACTGCTGTCCTCCTCAACAGTCTTGGTATGCAGAGGCTGACCACTCGCCAAAAAACCTCCCATGCCACTCTCCACATCAATACTACAAGAAGCAGGGGATGTCTGCCCCACCTCTTCATTGCCAAATAGCTACTGACTGTCCTCAAATTGTTTGTCCTCGCTGTATAGTGACTAGAGATGGGCGAATTGATTCTAACGAAGTGGAATTCGTTTAGAATTTCAGGAAAACTTCGATTCTGAACGAAGTCGAAGTTTGGGGTAATTCGCGGGAACAAAGTGTGTTTTTAATTGATAAAATGGCTGCGAGCGCATTGCATTACATGGGGCAAAGACGTCTGGGAGGAAGAAGGGCATAGCCTACATGACATGTGCAAAGATGAAGCCACTCAGAGACCGGCGGGATTCTGTGACGTCACCTCACTATATAAGTCCAAGTGCGACGCTGGGGAACTCAAACCGCTCTCACTGTACTGAGAGCAGGAAGGTGCTGCCGCGGCTGCTTATGATATCTCATACTAAAAAACTCACTTTTATACAGCGATTTTTGGGGGGTGTCACAGATTGTCTCAGAGACTGCTTCACTTACGTTCTAATTCTGATTTTGTGGGGTATTTTAACTGAAGTCCAGTGTGCATCCAATGCAGCTGCATTTACATTTTAATTCTATCTGCTCACAGCACATTGAATATCCAAAGGGGGATCTAAGCCATTTCCCTGTTGTATTCTTTTAAAAAGAAAAGCATTTTTACAATCAAAATACCATTAAATTTTTGGTTCCCTATTTCTTTTGCGCAATTTAAATCCGGGTTAATTTCAGCGTTGTTCTGTGGTTGTGGTTTCACAAAAAAAATGTTCTTTTTCACCCCCAAAAAGAAGCAATTTTGCTGTAGAAATAATTTTCCGAAGGTTTTTAAAATTAACCCTGTTTGTGTTTTTATATTCAGTAAAATAAAAGGTTTTTTAAACGGCACATACAAGTAAATTTTTTCCTGGCCATTTGTGGAGCCAATTTTAAAACCAAATGGTTACCAAACTTCTTATGGTTCATTTGGAGTCAAATATAGGGTGTATTTTCATATACAGATATTTCATCAAACAGTATTTGTACTTTTAGAACAAACAGTATGGCAGACAGGGGAGGGGCAGGCTCTTAGCTCCAGTTGGGGAGTGGCACAAAAATCTGGAGGGCCCAAGGTTTTAAAAAACCGCAAGGGGACGTCGCACAGGGGTACTCGGTGAGGGCCCGAACTGCCGGGTCTCACGGCCCTGTGCTGGACCAGCAACCGAAGGGTTCTTTTTTTTTTTTTTTTTCAGCAAAAAGAATTTTTATTGAGAAGTAGTGAAAGTATTAAAACAAAACAATCATGCTTAACAGTTGCTAAGTACAAAAAAAAGTTCATACAACTTGACAAGTTACAAACATAACAAGCCATATTGCAGATATAATGTTGGAGTAAAGATCTAGTATAACCACTAAGAAGTTCAATATCATCAGTAATAATTTTAGCGAATTTTTAAAAAGGTCAAGCAGAAGAACATGGGGGTCAAAGAAGACCTTCCTCACAATGGAGCAAGGTTGGGCCGTTTTGCAAACTTTCAGCGAAAGCGTAATGACTCAGTCCAGGGACGCCAGCGATCCTTAACATATGGTACTCTATGGGGCGGAATAATGAGGCTGGTTTCGGATTGAAATTGAGTGTTAACCCTGCTGATAACATGGTTAATAGAGGGGGTAGCGGTGGATTTCCAATTTGCTGCTATCGTGAAGCGGGCCGCTATCAATACGTGTACTAAAATTGTATGGAACCTGGAAGGTATTCTCATAATAAGATAGGTCTAAAAAAGGCTAGGCTGGGAGAGAGACGGAAGTCTGGGCCTATAATTTGTTGTAGTATTCCTTACTTTTTACCCCAAAAGTGGAGATACTACATGGGCAATCCCATAACATATGGAGTAAAGATCCTCTTTGGCCACATCCTCCAACAAAGATCAGAGTACCCGGAAATCATATGTGCTAATCGGGATGGTGTCCAAGTACCAATGCAGTAATATCTTTCTAGATTTTTCAACATGTTAAACACAGCTGGAATGCTTATTTACCACCTTAAACTGCTTGGGACCATGCGTCGTTGAGAGAAAGTTTGCCCTAAATTCCTTTTCCCATCGCGTCTCATACTCAGGCTTATCAGGGACGTCATCATCGCAGAGGGTATGATAAGCGGCAGAGAGGCTTTTGGTAAGTTTAGAGCTATTCCATAGTAACGTATGAAATGGAGAGGATTGGCTTGTACTCAACGGCCAATCAAGTGTTTGCACTACATGCCTAACTTGTAGATAGATGAAAAATTGGTTATGTGGTATTGGGAAGCGTGAGCATAGGTCTTCAAATGAACAGAAGTATTGATCATGAAAGAGCTCTCCTACCCGCTTTATTCCAAAATTTAACCAGAGATTGATGGGGATGTTGGGGGCGAGACAACGAAGTACCGAAAGTGGGCATTTGGCTCTAGGTACACAGACTTTCCTCTTTATGACTATGTGTTTACCCCACACCTTCATAGCATGCAACAAGGTTGCTACGTTTAATTCGGGAGGTCTCCATCCAAGCAGCATCGCTGTTAAGCAATCTCGGAAGGAGGAGCCTCTGGGGAGTGAGGAGTTTTCGATATCCATCCAATGCTGAGAGTTCGGGGCAGTCCAATATAAAGATAGTGGTTCTAGTATTGAGGCTATGTTGTATTGAAACAAATTTGGTACTGAGAGTCCTCCTTGTGTAGTGTTCCTAAATAAATGGCTCCTTTGTACTCTGGGTCTTTTCTGGCCCCATATAAAGTGTAATAGTTGGTTTTGGAGTTTGGTCAAAAGTTCTTTTGGGAAAAGAAAGGGTAGAGATCTCGAGACGTATAAGAATTTGGGCAGTATCATCATTTTGGACAGGTTAATGCGGGCTAACCATGACAATTGAAATTTATTAAGTCTAGCAATTTCTTGCATTAGTGTATGACTGAGATCTGATAAGTTTTTTTCTATTGTCATATTGATGTCTGGATATATCTTGATTCCCAGATATGGGAGACATGACTCTGACCAGATAAAGCCCAGCTGGGACAGTTGGCGCCTAAGGGAAGAAGAGCAGTTTACTGGTAGTAGAATTGACTTGGAGATATTTAACTTATAATATGATATCCGTGCATAACGGGCCAGTAGGTCAAGAAGCGCAGGAACAGAAGTTTCAGGTTTTTGACATATGATTAATATGTCATCAGCATAAAGACTGACCTTATGCACTTCTTTATTTACTTCTATGCCGGCAATTTCTGATGACCTACGAATATGCTCAGCCAAAGGTTCTGCACAGAGGTCATAATTCAGGGGGGATAAAGGACACCCTTGTCTGGTTCCATTTGTGATATCAAACTGTTCCGAGAGAAAGCCTGAGGCGAACACTTTAGCTGAGGGGGACGTATACAGGGAAGTGATAGCAGACAGAATCATCCCATGGAAGCCGAATTTTAGCAAAACTTTTTCCATGTATGACCAGTTGATTCTATCGAATGCCTTTTCCCCGTCCAAGGAGACAAGAGAAAAGGGTATTTTTTGCAAACGGGCGATTTGTGTCACATTGAGAACTCTTCTCACACCATCTCTTGTTTGTCTACCTTTGACGAATCCTACCTGATCTCTATTTATTAAATGTGGGAGGATCTCATTTAATCTGTTTGCTAAAATTTTTGAGAAGATTTTTATGTCCGAGTTCAAGAGGGAGATGGGTCTATAATTAGTCACTTGGTCTTCTGGTTTTCCTGCTTTATGTATAGTTGAAATGGTGGCACATAACATTTCGGTTGGGGGGGAGCCCTTCTCTGTGAAAACAGTAAAGAGGCGAGTCAGATGAGGAGACAGGATATGCGATAGTAGCTTATAGTACTCGTTTGTGAGACCATCCGGTCCGGGGGATTTGTTATATTTTAGTCTTGAGATGGTTGCTACCACCTCCTGGAGAGAAATGGGCTTGTTCAAGCTCTGCCACCTCCAGAATTTCATTGTGCCACTCTCTGACCTCATGCTGCTGCTGCTGCCGTGACCTCCACTCTCTGTGTTTGTGCCACTCTGTGGCCTACTAATGTTTTGCCACCTCCAGAATGTCATTGTGCCATTGTCTGACCTCATGCTGCTGCTGTGGCTTCTGCCGTTACCTCCACACTCTGTCATGGTGCCACTGTCTGACCTCATGCTGCTGCTGTGGCTGCTGCCATGACCTGCACACTGTGTCATTGTGCCTCTCTGTGGCCTACTGCTGTTTTTGCCACTTCCAGAATGTCATTGTGCCGCTCTCTGACCTCATGCTGCTGTGGCTGCTACCGTCACCTCCACACTCTGTCACTGATGTTGCCTCCTGAGCCCTCAGCTTGTTTTTTTTTCCAGCTTTCGCTGTCATGACTTTATCAGGCTACATTCCCGCTTGAGTTTTTTGGTCAGTTTTGCCCTTTTAAGTGCCCAGGGAATTTTATAGTGAAGCGATTCTAAGAGCGGCGGCAGTCATATGCGTGTCATACTAAAACACAACATTGAAGACCAAACCAAGCTCTCTGCATATTTAAGCATGGCACAATTTTTCAAACAGCACCCTGCAGGCTCTGTGCAGCCTGGAAATAGCTGCTTATTAACGCGATTTGTCCCGAAGTAATTCGGACCGAAACTAATTTTGTCGGGAAATTCGGTGAACTCACCGAATCGAATTTTTGAGAACTTCGCCCATCTCTAATCGTGACGCTGAGCCCAGACCACATACTAGTTTTCTGGCTGAGGAACCTGGATGGGACAGAGGCGGGTTGAGGACAGGTGAGGGCCGGGCTGACCTGGTTCCGGGCCATTGCCAACTAAGAGTTGTATCTGACGAACTCACGCTAGGGTTGTCAGATGTATCAGGGATCAAAAAACCCTTGGGTTGCTGATCAACACACGGCCGCTATATGACACCGGCAGTTTTTAGCCTCACCGAGTGACCCTTCTGCGACATCCCCTTACTGTACTTTGACCTGTGCCTGCTCCTGGAATGTTTTTGCCACTGCCACTCGCATGTGAAGAGCCTGCCACCTCTCTGTCTGACATACTGTTTGTTCAAAAATTTACAGACTCTGTTTAATGAAGATATCTGTAATGATAAATACAACACCCCGTATTTGACTCCCAAATGAAACCCCAAAGATAGGGCTTGGGTAAAACCCCTTTGGGTAAATTGCGCTCCACAAATGGGCCAGGAAAAATTACTTTTATGTGCCGTTTAAAAAACACCTTGTATTTTAACTGAATATAAAGTACAAAAAGAATTAATTAACCTTTGGTATAAAAAAATGCTACAGGAAAAATGTATTCTTTGGGGGTTTGAAAAACACTGTTTCTTTTTACTGACTAAAAAAAGCAGAAAGACGCTTAATTAACCTTCGGATATAAATTTATGCTACAGGAAACACCAGGAAAAATTTCATCTTTGGCATTTTTAAAAACATTGTTTATTTTACTAACTACAATAGCACAAACAGGTTAATTAACCCTTGGATATAAATTTTCGCAAAATGAAATGAGCAGCCAAAAATTAACTGGTATGTGGCGTATTAAAACTCTGTGTATTTGTAATGCAGAGGTGGATTTGCTGGACCACCGTAGCGATGATAGTTAAGCCACGCCAGGGAGCGAACTCTAAGTAGCCCCCGGTATTCACCAGGCCGCCGCAAAGCAGGATGGACTTGCTGCGGCGTGTGGCTTCCAGGTTGCTACCCCTGACGTGACTTGCTTGCGGCGGCGGCGGCCTGGGTAATGCGTGGTACAGAATCGAGATCCGGAGACGTAGTCGGGGACAGGCAGGTGGTCAGGGCAGGCAGCAGAGGATCGTGGTCAGAGACGGGCAGAAGGTCAGGGCAGGCGGCAACAGGCAAGGTCAGGAAACGTAAGCAAGGCGGACACGGGAAGACAAAACGAACTCTAACTACTACTAGGCTCTCCAAACACACACCAACGAACTGGCAGCGAGTGTTGGAGGTGTGCACAATAAATAGGGTCAGCGGCCGGCGATGGCCAATTAGCGGTGCGCTGGCCCTTTAAATCCAGACCAGCTGTCGCGCGCGCGCCCTAACCAGCGGGTACGCTTGCGCCAGCTGTCAGAGCCGGACGGAGGGAGCACAGGAGCGGGGACTGGTAAGTACGGGGTTTCCTGGGCAAAGGCAGAAGGGCAACGACTGCAGACAGCAGCGGCACCCGAGCCGGACCCCGTAAGAGCAGGGGGACGGCCGCGGCGCCGCACTTCGTGACAGTATTTTACTGACTAAAAAAGCAGGAACACGCTTAATTAACCTTCGGATATAAATTATGCTACAGGAAAAATGTCTTCTTTGGCGTTGAAAAACACCATTTATTTTACTGACTACAGTAGCACAAACAGGCTTAATTAACTCTTGGATATAAATTGCGCAAAAGAAATGAGACGCCAAAAGTTAACTGGTATGTGGCGTGTTAAGACGTCGTTTTTTTGTTTTACTGACTAAAAAAACAGAAACACGCTTAATTAAGGTTTCTTGAAGTCTTAGGGCTTCTGTAGAGTGGTGACGTCACCCTTAGGTCACATAATCTCCAAAAAATTGGGAATCTCGCAAGAGAACAAAGAGTGACTTTTGATCACTATATTTACTATTTTGCCATAGGCAAACTTAAACTCTATCAGTTCTCTATCTATTAAACACTAAAACGTAACTTTTATTATATCTAACTCTTAACCTCTATACACACTATTTAAAAACCTGATCTCTATCCTCATCATTTAACCCTTTTGCTTCTGAAAGAGGGAATAACTCCCTTTCTATCATCAAGTCTGGTGGAACCCCACCTATTAACAGGAGAGCCTTATATCTATAGCAAAGTACTAGCTTCAGTAAGGGATCCCAAGCCAACTACTTGGGCAGTCGTCCCTAATCTCATAGACACAGAACAAATAAGGCCCCCTTGTGACACCGTCTGCAGCAGGTGACACTTGTAGACAGAGGTGAGAGATCACAATTTTTTAAAAAGTCTGCCTGACCTC
>JAODAL010038567.1:0-39064 GCA_025379985.1 Phyllomedusa bahiana
GGGAACTTACCTGGCAAACAGAGGGGGCACTCCCGGGCTAACAAGGGGGCACTCCCGGCAACAAGGGGACATTTTACCGGGCAAAAAAGGGGGGCACTACCTGGCAAACAGAGGGGGAAACTCCTTTGGCAAACAGAGGGGGAAAACCCAAACCTGGCTGACAATGGGGCACCTACCTTCTAACAAAGGGGGCACCTACCTGGCTAACACTGGGGCACCTACCTGGTTTAACAAGGGGGGGGGCACCTCCCCGGGCTAAAAAAGGGGGGGGAAATCAAACCGGGCAAAAAATTTTGGCTCAACCAAAAAGAGGGGGATCTTTTGGGGCTAAAAGGGGGCATCTCCGGGCCTTTTGGGGGCACTCCCCTGGTTAGGGGGGCTACTACCTGGCTATAAGGGCATCTACCTGGCTTTTTTTCCAAAGCCGTTTTTCAGTTAGGGGAGGGGGTTTGTGGTTTTTTTTTAAAGGGGGCGGGCATCCCAACGAGATGGGCGTTCCAGGGAAAATTTTTTTCCCCGCGGCGCGCTACGCGCGCCGCCCCCCTAATTCCCTTTGCTTTTTTTTCATTTTTCGAAATTTGGGAAACTATGTTGAAAAGGGTTTTTAAATTTGGCGGGCAGAAAGGAGCTGTAATGGGAGTTTCACCGGCACAGGTCTTCTCACATCCTTGGTAAAGGCCCACCCCCCCCCCGTCCAAAATTTTCCCTAAAGTGAAAACCTGGTCCGACTGCCTGCAAAGGGAAAGGGCTCGGGGTCGAGCCCCACATTTTTTTTTGCCTTCGCACCCTTTCTTCGTCCCGTCTGGCTTCGTTACAGCGTCAGTTGCCCCCCTTTGCAACCGCCTCTTTTGTTGACGGGGGGCAAAAACCTTTTGGAAATTTTCACCCTCCACATCCCCAAACGATTGTGGCAGCACGCAATGCCATTACGTATTAGGGAATTTGACACAGGGCCTACAAGCTTCGGGGGGGGGGGCGGGGGGAACTGGGGGGTTTTTGAGCCCAACAAAAAGGGAGGAAAGGAAAAAGCCGCAACCATCCGGGGCCTTTTAAAAAGCCCCCCCCCCAAAAGGTCCCCCCCCACAATGTTTTCCCCCCATAAAATTGGTGGACCATTATCGGAACCCAATTGGGGACCTCAAACCCCCCTTCCCACCACCCGAGGAGGGCCCGGACCCCTTTTTGGCCCCGACCCAATTTTCCCGCCCCAACCACAAAAAAATTTCACAAATTTTTACGCCCTTAAAACCCGGTTAAAAGGTTTTTGGGGGCCCAGGGAAAATTTGGTTAATGGGGGCCCCTCAAGTTAGGTACTTCTAATCCCGGGGCCCTTTTTGAGCTTTAGGCGGGAAAGGGAGGGGGGGGAAAATGGGGTTTTCCTTTTCCCCCCGCCATTTAAACCGTTTTCCCCTTCGCGCCTTAAAATTTGGGAAAAGGTTTTTGGGGGAAGAGAAAAATTAAAGGAAATTTCTTCCCCCTCGGCCCCAACTTAAAATCAAGTTTCCCCTTTCTTTTCTCAAAAATAAAGATTTCTGGGGATTTTTCCATTTTCCCCCAAACAGGGACCCCCCCCCAAAAAGGGCCCCCCAAAATAACAACATTTTATTTGGGGCCCCAACCCCCCTTTCAACCCCCTTTTTACAAAACAAAACTCACCTTTTTCCCTTTTCCCCCCCCCAAATTGAAGAAAAAAATACGGGAACCGGGAGACCTTTCTCTTTTAAATCAATTTTAGACCCTGTTGCTCGTTTTCACGTTTTTTCAAATGCCCAGGGTTTGGAACAACGTCACAAAAATCCCCGCATAGAGTGCCAAGTACCTACCCAGCACACAAGCTTTGTGGCAGAAGCCTAATGGTTGACCCGGGGCAATCCTTTTTACCAACCTAAACCCACGCCTGAAAATGCCAGGGCAAACATATCCCAAAACAAGAAACGGCTTAAGTTTCATGGTGCAGGACAATTTTCCTTCTCAACAACCGGGATTTTTTTTATAATTTTCCCCCGGATCCAATTGGTTTTTTTTGGGGGGTTTTATGAGCCCTGTAAAAAAACCCCCAATTGTACAGGGTTTTCAAAAAAAAAAAAACGTTTTTTCCATTTCCCTCACCTTTCTAATTGTGATTTCTAACAGACATTTGTTCTTCATAATTGTCAATATTGGCCAAAGGGTTTCAGTTTAAATTTTTTTGGGGGCATGGTGCTTGAAATAAGCTTACTAAAGGGGCCAAAAAGTAAAAATTTGTTTTTTTCTAACAAACATTTTTTTCTTCACAATTTTTCAACTTTGGCCGAAGGGTATGTTTTAAATTTTTTTGGGGGCATGGTGTGAAATACGGCTAAAACAACGGGTCCATTGGAAAAAAAATTGGGTTTTCAAAACAGACTTTTGTCTTCACAATTGTCAACAGGGGGCCCTCAAGGGTCATGTTTTGAATTTTATGGGGCAGGGTGCTGTAAAAAACAGGAAAATGGGTAGGACATTTGTTAATGGGAACATTTTTAACAAAAAGACTTTTTTTTTGCAAGATCTTTAACATAGCAAAACAATCCCTGTAGAGCCCAACCCCTTTTAAAATTAAAATTTAAAAAAGAGAAACACGGGACTTTCGGGGATTCTACCCCTATTTTAAAAAATTTGTGTTTTCTAAAATTTAAAACTACTAAAAAATTTTGCATGTACAAAATACTGATACAAATATTCCTCTGAATTGTCCCGGGGGAGGTACGGGAAAACTTAATAGATGTGGGGAAAAATTCAAGGCCCTAAGTATGGACACATTCCCCAAACCCCAAGAACAGAGAAAAATTTTCCCTCCAGAAACGTTGTTTTTTTAAAATGAAGAAAGAAAGCCAAAAAAAAGGGGCACCGGGAGGGAACAGGAGCGTAAAGGGCCCCAAGCGTTTTCCAAAGTGAAGCTCAACGGGCCCCCCAATAAAATTTGGAGGGGCAAGCCCCCTCGTAGGGGCAGAAATTTCTAAAGCGCAAACCCGGTCTTGATTTTGTATCCCGCGGAAGGCTGGAGGTCTTACTCCACTTCCCACTCTTTTTTAAAGCACAAATGTTTTTCGTTTTTTGCGCAAAAAGGGGCTTTTTTGCCATTTTAAATAGATAAATTGCGCCCCCCTACTCCCCCCCCAAACCCCCACGTAACTCCCCTTTGCTAGCTGATCCGGTGTATTAAAAAATAAACGGATGCCAGCCTTGACCTCCCCAAACAACCCACTTAAGTCTGGGCCCTTTCCGCTGAACCCCGGGTTTTCCATGTTTAAAGCCTCCCCCCCGCCGGGAATCTTTAATTTTCCCTAAAAAACTCACTTGACAGTAAAATGCAGGATTTTCAGATCAGGCATTTTGCCCCTACGGGGCCCAACCCCTTTTAGTTTGCTTCACATTCTAAGTCATGGGGGAAACAAATGTCACCAGTAAATGGCAAATAGCTCTAGCACCCGCAGTTTTGGAAAAACCCAAAGTTTTTTTTAATAAATTTTAAAATTTTGTTTTTGGGCAAAATTTTTCCCGGGCTGATGGTCCATAAGAGCACCTGTCGGGTTTTTGGGAAAAAATCAGCTGTTTTTTTACGGGATATGGATAGTCAATGTCCTTTTCCCACAAAAATACCCTTTTCAAAAAAAAACAACATTTTTTCCGGCACTTTTTAATTTTTTGGCCCATCCACTTTTTAAAAGGGCAGGCCTGGGGGTGCGGGGACAGGATAAAATGCCCATTTTGGGACTAAAAAGGTGGGTTCAAAAAAAACTACTTTCCCTTCCAGCATTTTTTTAATCTGTGGATCTGCAGTTTTTAAAGGTCATGCGGGAAACCCCAAAAAAAGGGAAAACGATGTCCATTCAACAAAAAAGGGGTTCAAAGGCCCTCCTTTTTTTTTCATCACTTTTAATATGGGGGCCCATGCGGGTTTTTAAGGGTCATCCCTGGGGCCCACAGGACATCGTTTTTCAATGTCCTTTCCCAACTACAATACTTTTTCCCAAAAAACTATTTTTCTTTCGGCCAGGGGCCCGGGACGGGAAAATAAAAATCACCCTCCCCACTAAGCCCCCTCCACCCCCCTTACAAAAATCCGCTTAAAAAATGTCCCTTTTTCCCGCCCCCTCGCCATTTTTCAAAAAAATTAAAAAAACTACACAAAAGGTGCCCCTCGCCCAAAATTTCCGACAAAATTTTTTTTTGGGTCCAAATTTTGCTTCTGGACAATTTAAAACTTTAAAAAAAAAACAGCAATTTCCTGGCTGAAACAGGGGGCTGTAGAATTTTTTTCCCATAAAAAATTTATCAAGGGGAAACTTGGTTTTTGTCTTTTATACAATGTTGTGTTTTTTGTATAACCCAATGACTGCCGCCGCTCTTAGATAGCTTCACTATAAAATTTCCCGGGGGCTTAAAAAGGGAAAAAAATACCAAAAAAAAATGAAGCAGGAATGTGTAGTCCTTGGGAAAAAACAAAGGCAGCGGCAGCTGGAAAAAAAAAAGCTTAGGGCTCATGGGGAACACAGGGACAAGTGTTTTAGGTGAAAAGGCAAACAGCCACAAACAGCATGAGGGCAAGAGTGGGAAAAAGACATTTTGGAGGTGGCAAAAAAACAAAGGGGTAGGCCAAGAGTGGCACAAAACCCGAGTGGGAGGTCCGGGAGCAAACACATGAGGTCCCGAAGTGGGACAAAAGGAAAAGAGTGTGGAGGGCCAAAAAGCAGCCGCCAAAAGCATCAGCAAGAGGGCAGGGAATTGGGAAAAGGGCAATTTTTGGGGTGGCCAAAAAATTTGTAGGGGCCCAAAAAGTGGCACAAAAAAAGAAAAAAAAAGGAGTGGAGGGCAAAGGCACAGCAGCATGAGGTTTAGAGAGTGGGGACAATGACATAGGTTTAAAGGGGACGTCAGCAGCCACAGCAGCAGCATGAGGGGCAGGCAGTGGCAAAATGAAATTCCCGGGAGGGGCAAAACAGTAGTAAGGCCCCCCAAATGGCACAATGACAGAAGGGAGAGGGTTACTCACAGCAGCCTGAGGGCCCGACGTGGCACAACATTACCTTTTTGGAGGGGGCAAAAAAAATATTTGGCCCCAGAGGGGCACAGTTACAGATGTGGAGGTCACCCCAGCAGCAAAAGCAGCAGCAGCATTTAGGCAAAGAATTTGGGACAATAACAGAAATGTGGAGGGGGGGGCAATAAACCCTCCCTGGTAAAGATGGTTTGGGGGAGACAATGGAGAAAATGGCAGCAGATTTTTGTGGCAACAAGGGGGGTGCGGGACAAAATAGTGTCTGAACAATTTTTTTGAACCCCAAATCAAATTTTTCACAGTTTTTGGGGGAGGCTCAAGCTGATGGAGTCTGATGCCAAGGGATTGGGTTGGAAAACCTGGTCGAACCCCCGCCGGATTTATCTTGAAAAAAGGGCAGCTTTTTCCCCAATTCCCTTGGACAAGCCCCACTGAACCCCCTCTCTGATCCACAACCCACTTCGGGGCAGGGGCACTTCGCTACTCAACTCGCAAGTTGCGGCCCCCACATCCATTTTTGGGGCCCCCGTAAGTCCACGGGGGCCCCTTTTGACCCGGGTGGGATAGTGGGATCCCGGAACGAAGATGTGGAAAAGAAAAAAAGCTCCCTTCTGCAGGGGTTGGTTTGGAAACCCCTTTACCCGGCAAAAATGGCATGGCGTGCCACTGGGCGTGCTTCGGGTGTTTGCTGGCGACGGCTGGATGGACCACCACATCCCAGCCCCTTTTCTCCCCGGGGCCAAACCCGGATGGTGACGCTTCATTTGGGTTGGGTGCAAGGCCGTGGTGCCAACGTTTTTCTTCCCCCGGCCAAAAGTTTCACTTTTTTTGCCCCCCAGATTCCCACATAAACCCATATTTGGCTCCTCCGGTTCTTAAAAAAAAAACTGCCACAAACCCTCGAGTAGCTGAAAAATTTTTCTGCCAAACACTCCGAATGATTTACTAAAACCGCCGCGCCCCTTTGCGGGGGCCCCCCGTGGGCCCCTAAATTTTTTGGGCCGGGGAAGCGGGTTTTTTTTACCCCGTGGCCACGAGGCTTATACCCACACCCGTTTGCTACCCCCTGACCACCGGCCACACAAAACCCCCCTTTTCTGGGTGCGCCGCTGCCTTACCCAAGCTGACCCCCCTTTTCCTTACATGATGAAACCCTTTGCTTCACCCCCGCTCCCCCAAATTCGGTCGGTTTTAAACATCATTGATTTGTGTTCAATCGTCACTGCTGTCCTCATCACCAGGCTTTGGGATGCAAGGCTGACCCCTCACCAAAATTACTTCCCATGCCCCCCTCTCCACATCTATACTTTGCCGCCTACTGCAAAAAAGCAGTAGGCTCAAAGTAGCTGCCGACTGTTCCCCTCAACCTCCCGTATAGTGGCACTGAGTACACCAAAGGGGAAATGTATGGTCCTTAAAAATAACCTTTTAAAATAAATCTCAATATAAAAAAAAAAAAGCGCACGCTACTTTAAACAACATCAAACAAAAAAAAACAAAACGCAGTAGGGAAAACAAGGGAAAAGGGCCATAAAAAACCCCATAGTGGGACGAGGGCCCCCATAAAAAAAAAATCGGCTGAGGGAACCCCGGGTGGGGGCAGAGGGGGGTTTAGGGCAGGTGAGGGCCGCGACCCCATTTCCCAAAAAAAGGGTTGTGTGTGGGCGTTTCCCCCCCGACCTTGGCCCGGGGTTTTTCCGTTTCCCTCTGGGAAAAGGGAAATGGGATGACCTAGCAACCACAAAGAAAACCCTTTGGGTTTTCTGTTTACCCCAACGGCCGCAGATGACGCGGGAGTTGGGCCTCACTGAGTGACCCCCCTTTTGGGGAGCGACCGGGCCTGTTCCAGGGAAAGTTTTTTCCACTGGGCCCCCGCAGGTGAAACTTTCCACCTCCTCTGGGCTTACTACGTTTGTTCAAAAATGTAAAAACACTTTTTTAAAGAAGAAACCCGTATATGATAAATACAAACCCTTTATTTTTACTTTCCCAAATTTAACCACAAAAAAGCTTGTGTTTTAAACCCCTTTGGGTAAAATTGGGCTACACAAATTTGGGCCCCAAGGGAAAAAATTTTTCTTGTAAAGTCCGTTTTTAAAAAAACTGTTATTTTACGAAAATAAAAGCACAAAATTCTTAATTAACCTTCGGATATGAATTTTTGCACAGGCAAAAAAATTTTTTTTTTTGGCGGGGAAAAAAATGGGTTTTTTTTAAAATAAATACAACTGCAGAAAAATACTTATTTAAAACCCTTTGGGGTGAAATGGGCAAAAAGAAAAAAGCCCGGGCCCAAAAAATTTCCCCGCTTTTTAACTTTAAAGCGGGTGTATTTTACGGAACACAAAAAAGAAAAAACTTGTAAATTTAACCTTCGGGGGAAAATTAAAATTAAAAAACAGGGAAAAATTTTTTCTTTTTTCCCTGGAAAAGGGGGGTTTTTTTTAGTGACTACAACACAAACAAGCTTTAAAAAAAACCCCCCGGGGTCTAAATTGCGCAAAAAAAAAGAAACCAAAAATTAAGGGGGTAATTTTGGGTTTTAAAAACGCGTTTCTTTAACTGTTTTAAAAACAGGAAAAATGGCCCTTTTAAAAAACCCCTTGGGGTAATTTAATGTTCTCAAGAACAGGCAATGCATTAATTTAACCCCTCAGCTGGGGAAATTTGGAAAGCACACCCCGGACTTCAGTTCCAAACCCCCCAAAATCAAATTAGAACGTAAAAAGAAGCAGTCTCTGAACAAGCTGAGACACCCCCCAAAAATCACGAAAAAAAGTGTGTTCTTTAGTAAGAGATATCATAACAAACAGCAGCGGCAGCACCTTCCCTACACATACAGTGAGAAAAGGGAAAGAGCGGGCCCGCGTCCCCGCCCCGGGGCTTATATAGTGCGTGACGCCCCCCCAAAACCCCCCGGTCTCCCAATTGGCTTCAACTCTGCCAAGGGCATGTTTTAAAACCCTTTTTTTTCCCCCCCAACTTTTTTGCCCCGGGGAAAAGCCAATCTTTGCAGGGGAAATTTTATCAATCAAAAGCACGCTTCGTTCCCGCGAATCACCCCAAACTTCGACTTTTTCAAAACAAAGTTTTCCTGAAATTCTAAACGAATTCCACTTCGTTAGAATCAATTCGCCCATCTCTAATCATATCTAAAGATGAGTGCTGCCAGAATTGCTGCAAAAGGGGTGGTGAGCCAGCCTGTCAGTACTCAGACCATACGCTACACACTGCATTAAATTGGTCTGCATGATTGTTGTCACAGATGGAAGCCTCTTCTAAAGATAATGCGCAGGAAAGCCCGCAAACAGTTTGCTGAAGACAAGCAGACTAAGGACATGTATTACAGGAACCATGTCCTATTGTCTATTGAGACCAAGTTAACTTATTTGGTTCAGATGGTGTCAAGCGTGTATGGTGGCAACCAGGTGAGAAGTACAAAGACAAGTGTGTCTTGCCTACAGTCAAGCATGGTGGTGGGATCATCATGGTTTAGGGCTACATGAGGGCTGTGGGGAGCTAAAGTTCATTGAGTTCATGAATGCCAAGATGTACTGTGCCATACTGAAGCAGAGCATGATCCCTTCCCTTCAGAAACTGGGCTGCAGGACAGAATTCCAACATGATAATGACCCCAAACATACCTCCAGAATAACCAATACCTTGCTAAAGAAAATGAGAGTAAAGGTGCTGGACTGGCCAAGCATGTCTGCACACCTAAACCCTATCGTGCATCTGTGGGGCACACCAAATTTACACTGTTATACGAGCTGTACACTGACAACTTTACATTGTATTAAAGTGTCATATCTCCAGTATTGTCCCATAAGAAGATATAATACAATATTTGCATTAAGGTGTACTTACTCTTGTGAGATAATGTATGGTATATAATCCCTAAAACATGAAGGTAATTTCCTAGGTATTTTGTAGATCACCAAATTTGCTTCAGGCAACGTGAGGAAAGAACCAGTAACTAATGAGTGAAGAGAGGGATGCATCCGACTAAATAATGTAATATTATTCTTATCAAGCACGTTATCAAGCGTCCATAAAATTGGTGCATGCACACAGGAGCCTAATTTATCACCAAAAGTGATTATTTTTAAAGTTGATCACTAGAGTTGCGCTGTAAGTGGGTCGACTTCAACAAAAGAATCATACATTTGATTCAGGTTGGCTCAAATTTTAATTTAATTAAAATTGTTCCTAATGAGCACCACTTCACTTCACCGACCCCTACTCTGATTGTAGTTGGGCAGGGTGCAGGAACAGCTCGGATTGTTGCTATAGGGTTGGGATTTAACCAAACTGTTGTCAGACCTAACAGTGACCTATTCAAGCAATATTACCAATAACATATGTAACTTTAGTATTTTTCTTACCCCATTGTAGGAACAGTCATCCTGACTGAGCTGCCTCTTGTGCTGTGAACTACAGCTCCACAGATTTGCTTTTTAGCATGCATTTAAGCATAAGATAACTAAGACAGAAAAAGATGACTTTTACATAGTCTAATCACATTATTATTATCAGTACATAGCTCATGAAGGACTTCATGTGTCATGAGCTGGTTTGGAGGGTATATAAGGTGTGTGATAGGTTATCTGTACACATATACCTATAGCTATCATGGGCACAGGGTGCAGAGTTTCAAACAAGGCTGATTATTGGCTTTCAGGTCAAGGGTGTCAATATTTCTGAAACTGTGCATTTTGTAAACAGTTAACTTTCTGCTGTGGTGAAGGTGTGTCATGATTGGATAAATGGAACCATTGCGAATAAATGACTTGGAAACTGCAAAACACCACATGCATTTGATGTGAAAGGTGAACGTTGCCTATGAAGTTGCACAATGGTGAACTTTGTGAGAATGCTCTGTATCTCTTTTACCTGTTGTCAATGGTGTAGCCCTTTATCAGACTTTAGCTTATAAGCGATAATATTTCATGTAATTCTGCCCTCTGATAATAACAAGATGACATCTGACCATGTTGGTCTCTATAAAGCAAAGTTAAAATGGCAGTCATCAGGCAGGCTTATGTAGCCATAGTATTGCACTTCTACTTGAGCACTATATGGTGCTCTTAGCTAAGTATTTGTCCACTGTATCATTTGAGCATTATAGGGCAGTGTTATTTTGGTACTGTATAAAAGTATTAAGTAGTATGGTGATCTTATGCGAACACTGTTTAGCAATGTGAATGGGACCCGATCTTTTTTGTTCTCTAATATAATGTATATAATGTTCTCTTTATAAGGGGGTAAAATATGCATTTCATGAACAACTGTAAATAAAAAATGTCGGTAAAAATATAATAGTAATTAGAGGTGAGTGAATCTTTCAAAATTCCCTATTAATCATCTTAAATATTACGCGATTCACTGCAAATCTCAGCGGTACCGACATCAACACTTCTACATATGAGGGAGCTTTAAACATTCAGTTTTACATTACGACCCATAAAGTCTGATTTTCTGCAAATCTTGAACCTGATCAATCCACTCTAGCAGAAATAAAATGGAATATTGGCATTGCTCCCATTCCATAATTTTGTCATAATATGAGAAGCATCATGAGTGTTATGATACATATAAAGTGTCTAATATTGTTGTACTTCTCAACAACAGTGAAGAAGGAGACAGACCGAAAAGAGAAATGATTCCGAGAGACACGTGGGAACTGTAAGAGGACAAGGCTCTGATTAAAATAAGGGTTATTTATTTGTTGACAAGAATTCCCCTTACAGGCTCAGCCTTGGAGACCGGCATTTGTCTGGTGCTTAGCACTGTTCTACAGGGTCTGATTTATCATCATTTTAGAGCATATCTGTCTCTTAAACCTGAGCTTTGATCAGCTTGTATTTTATATGGTACATCTGTTCCATGTTTGACCTTTTGTAATACTGCTTTTCAAAAGAAAACACTAACTGGCAGAACAAAAGAAAAATACAGCTTTTAAGATATACCCATTTATATTTACTCAAACATTCTTTATATGTAAATAGAGGCCTGAAACCAGTTAGTCTGATCATGGAAACCATGAACAAAGAAAATGGGAGGAGTCTGTGCGAAGCGATCTTCAAAAGGACTCAAATAAATGTTCTGAATTAAATACTGGAAGAATGTTTAATAAATATTTTGTTAGTCCCTATTTCCTCACATCATTTCTCAGATTAGGCCCTGGATTTGAAACAATTTGACCCTTTGTGCAACCAGCCAGTAGAAAACCTTATGAACCACATGTATGAACCTAAAAACTCACTTTTTTGACCATAGGTTAGGCTGACACCAAGCCCCAACATTAGTAATTGAGAGGTGTCCTTCATTTCAACCAATCCGACATAGTCCAAATGGAAAATTAGTTAAGCAGACCTTGCTATTAGGTAGTTATCTCCCCTCCTCCCCCACCCCCCCCAAATTTGGTAACTGGATATATAGGTCATTCATTAAGTAGGTAAAAGCCATGTAAGTAGGTAGGACTTCCGACAGGTAAGGCCTCATCTAGACAAGTAGTCAAAGACCCCAGATAAATAAGTAGGTATGCAGAAAAAGCCCCAGATAGGTAGGCAGGTACACATACAAGACTCCAGGTAGGTAGATAGGAAAGGTCCCAGGAGGTATGTAGACAATGCCTCAGTTAGTTAAGCCTAAGTCTAAGTAGGTCCCTGTACACACCAGTGCCTGCCGCAAGGCAGGATGGACTTGCTGCAGTGGGAGACTACCAGGTCACTACCCCTGGAGTGACTTGCTTATGGTGGCAGTCAAGGTGCAGCGTGGTACAAAATCGAGAGGCAGGCTCATAGTCAGGGAAAGGTAGGATGGTCGAGAGACAGAGGCAACTGGTACGGTTCATGGATAACGCTAGAACACAACTTCAGAAATGCTTTCTCTCTAGGCACTAGGGTACTATTGATCCGGCAGGGAACTAATGAAAGGGCATGGCTAAATAGGGTCAGCATCCGGTGAGAGAAAACCACCAGTGCACTGCCCTTTAAATTTAACTGAACTGCTGTGCACGCACCCTAGGGGGCATGGGTACACGAGGCAGCTGCCAGGAATGAGGAGAGGTGAGTAGGGGACAGAGCTGCGAATACCCCTGTGGTCAGATATGCGTGTCGCGGCGCCACTAACTGCAGGGGTAACGGAGATGTGGGTGCATCTGTGATCCAGCATGTGGGTCACAGGAACACTTGTTACAGTAGGTATGAAGGCCTCAGGTGGTGGGTAGACCCGAGGTTGGTAGGTAAGTACTCAGATACTCCCAAACTAGGTAAGTAGATATTCTCCAAATAGTCTGGTAGGTAGGCACCAGGTAGATTGGCCACAGGTAGGTAAACACTATGTGCGTAGGCCTAAGGTAGGTAGGTTGGTAGGTAGGCTCTAGATAGGTAGGCCCCATGTGGGTCCTAGGTAGGAAGGTAGGCCCCAGAAAGGTAGACAATAGGAAGGCAGGTAGCTTCCCACCTATTGTACCCCCATTAGTATAAAAATTAAAAACGAGCAGTAGGCTGACTTCAGTGAGTGCAGCCTGGCACAGCTGCCTTAATGAGGCGTCATCACACCACCTGTGTCAGGATGCTCCCTTCATCTCTAGTAGGCCATAGGCCTACTGAAGCCTATGGCCTATTAGGCTATGTTCACACGGCGTAATTGCGGGGCGTAATTACGCCCCGCAATTACGCCGTGTGACCGGGGGCGGGGCGGGAGCGGGGGACTGAGCAGGGGGCCGGCACTTCGCCGGCCCATTGACTTGAATTGCTAGCGGCGCGTATTTGCGGCTAGAAATTCACATGTCAATTATCTCCCCGCCCGACGGCTTCACCGGGCGGGGAGAGGAGACGTAATCCATAGTTCTCTGAGAACTGTGAATTACCGTAATGACTGGGCCGTTTTCGGCCCGTAATTGGCACACTTCGGCGCGTAATTACGGACCGAAATACGGCCCATTTTAAGCCGTGTGAACATGCATTTATTCTGATTGGCAGAGCAGGGAGACAGAGTTTCCCTGCTCCACCAAGGACAGAAAAACAGTTAAACAGTGAAGCCTTTGGCATGCAAGGCATGTGCCCTGAATTCTAAGGACATAGTTCTGAATGCCTGATATGGCTGAGCTGGGCCCTCCTATAGTAGATCTATCCATGAACTTCCAAGTCTGAGACTATATTTCATGATCGGCGATTATTCTACATACATGGACTCTGTTTTTTTTTTTTTTAAAGTTCATATATAAGAAACCACTTTTTTTTTTTTATTTGAACTTTTATTTTGAATACATTTCTCCATAATTTATTTAAATAACATGTGTTGGTAAACTAATGTCAGTAGAAAAAAATATCATATATCAGCCTTATCTGAGGCAGCATTTATAAATAGGATATGCTTTCTCTTTAAACATAGACTTCACAATTAAACATGAATGACGATTTGGCATTTGCTGAATGAATGATTCTTAGTCACACGGTGGTGTTCAGTTTTCAAAAGCCCTTATGAACCTATTAATCTTGGATTGATGCAGGAGCCTATTAGAGATAAGGAATATAAACAAATAGGAACCACTTCTTAAACTATTTCAGAGAGGTGGCAGGTGTATGCAGGTCATGGTGATATCTTGTTCTTCAAAATATTTTAGCAGATACAGACTTTTCAGTGGGTTATCTAGAAAAGAAAATGCCTTTGAACTTTGCCGCCAGAATGAAGCACTTGTGATTTCTCGAACCAACAAAGGATCAGAGAATAAGATAAGTTTTTTTTTCTTTGTTTGGGGGAGGGAGAAAAAAAGATGTTTCCCTTTCATCTCTCCCACTGTGCATACTTGAAGTGTTTGCCTGCCTGGGTCTTTCTAAATATAAAAATAATAATACTTCCACTTAATATGATTCCAACACCCAAACTGTAAATACAATGGCAGCAAGAATTGGAGCACTCAAGCCTTTTAGACGTGACTCGGTGAGGTGAAGCAATGTGTGTGCTTTTTAAACTATGCTTTCTGCTACATCTTGAACTTCTCCCCGGCAGGCAACACTTGTTCTTCTAGGTCAAGTTAAAGGCTAGGATCACATTGTCTTATGGGCTCTTTCATTGCCAAAATATAATTCTATATATTTTCTATTGTTCAGGTATCGTGTCTGGAAAGTCTCAAATACTTAAGAAATTTAGCTACACCTTTTGTGAACTTACACACAGACATAAGGGAATTGCATAAATAGAAATTCCTTAACATATTGTTAATCAGAGAATTGGTCCCTTAAGCATTATGAACGTTGCAATAATACATGAGAGTAGCTAGAGAAGTTCCCTATAGGCAGATCATAGGCTGCTCTATAAGAGTATTTAAGTATGTCACATTTATTGACAACATACTGCCATGAGCAATAACAATTACCCTTTATTCTTATGAGTCAGAAGTATTAATGAGGTGACGGTCAATCCCTCTTTCCTCCTAATTCTATGCCAAACTCATTGCTGATTGCTGCATCTGTATACTGTATGCCAACACTTTCACCACCAGGCTATATCCGCCTTCCCAACCAATTGCTGCTTCAATTAATATAAAATAAAAATATTTTAAAATGGTCTTGATTTGTTTTGTGTATAAAGCTCTTATGTATATTGATATAAATAACAAAGCTGACTAAAGCCAATTTCAAACCTCTGATATTTCATAAGCTCTGAGAAGGAAGTGATCCAATAACCCAATTATTTTACAATCCATAATCCAGATATTATGTTAGCTTGATGCTACCTTGGTTTGGTCATAACCGCCAATGGCTAATATTGCCCTGAACTGCATTGTCTAGTTAAGACATATCGCTAGCAAGCATACACATTTCAGGGGCTCTCTCAGAGGCAATTTTAGCACCCACAGTGGTCACCCTATCCATTTTGTGAAGGACACGTGTGTACCAGGAATAAATATGTACTAGAAGTAGGAGAACATACAAACTTTAACTGTTGCATTTGGATGGATTCAAACCTGCAAGCAGAAGACATCTGAGCCATCATACTGCCCATATTGGAGTACCATTAAGGAAAACATTTTAACAGGTTGAACCACACTATCATTACAGGACTGAAGGCAGTTTATAGATCTTGTACGTGGAACCACCCTTTGCAATACAGTTATACTAAACATTCACATACATATATAGTAACAAACATACTGACCTTCATTTTATCAGTGTTCATTCCTTATATACATAAGATTCCTTTAAAAGAATTATAATTTGATCAGAATGTGAAACTAGTCATTGACCCAATTTAAAAAAATTATATTTATTATTAAAAGGGGTAAACAAACAGAGCTAGTAATTATATAAATGTAAAACAAAAAAAGAGAAAAGGCAAATCAAAACCCTACTTCCAATAAAACCGTTGTTTGTAGCAGCAGCCAGGAAGTGAAAGGTGGCAATGTGGTACACTATTAAGTCTAAATGGTTTTCTCCATCTTCTTAAAACATTAGTGGGAGTTAATAGGATTCTAACTAAGGGTTGTAATTTGTAACTTTTTAATGCATGTTAACATGGATGTATGCACCTGCTAATCCTGTAATCATTTTACTTATCATATTATCATTAAGCAAATTACTAGAAGGATTATTAACACCTGAGAATTAGGAAAATATTGCAGACAACTTTTAGGATTAAAGTACCTAATGGTGCTTTCACACAACACAGTTTTGATGCAGTTTTAACTGCGCTCAAATTAAATTGCTTTATTGCCAGCAAGCTTTTTGCACTTATCTAAACTGTTTGGAAAGTGAGTACTCAATCAGTGTGTTTGTAATCCACAAGACATCAAACACAGTCATTGATCATTAACTTGAAACACCTTTCTGAACCATTTAAACGACTGAAAGAAGCTTTCTGGTAATAAAGGCAGCTTAATTGGAGGGCAGTTAAAACTTCACAAAAAATGCACTGTGTGAAAGCTCCCTAAGAACTTAAGAGAGTGTGATTATAGCCAACCTTCAAAATCATCGGGTCCCTCTGACTTTCATGTAGTGGTTATGGGATCATTTAAATGCCCATTTTCTCAAGATTATTCCCTTTATTGCTATAAAGACTGCATCTCTTTAGATAATATTGGAGGATAAATAACTAAATAACTAAAAAAAAAAACAGGATACTTTTATCTGTAGTATTGAGTGTGGATATTTATTACATGATTGTACATTTAGTTGAAATACATTGGTTGACAACAGACGGATAAGACATTCCCCACCAATATGAGCTGCTTGCCATGGTGCTACATGAATTAATAGAAGGGGCAGTCTCAAATTAAGTGCCAAGGGGCTTTATTAAATCACAGTAGGAGTAGTCTCAAATTAAGTGTGAAAGCATCTTTTTATAATTGTCAAACAATGGAGTTTTAAAGCTTCTAACACAAGCCCAGGTGAAAGTTATGAGAACATCATCAAACTAGAAAAAAGATTTTGGCAGAAATGGAAAATTGAATTAAAAACAGACTAACACAAGATGCAGTAGCACTGTGAGGCCACAGATATGTGTAAATATTTCAAATATTTTATTATTTATTTTAACTTGCATTTCTGCTATATTTACTACAGTTATACATTTAATGTATTTAGCACACATTGTGATTAACAAACAATAGCATAGCTAGAACTAATGCCACCCGAGGCTATAGCCAAGTTTGCTGCCAATTTTTACAGACCACACTCCCACTTTTTTATGTCACGCCTCTTTTTCCATGGCTCTCCTTGAACCCATAATTCATAATTGCCACTTGAGAAAAATCTATTTTTACACTACTCACAAAAAGTTAGGGATGAACATAACATTTTTTGAATTGTTTTTGTAAATGAACTAAATAAGAGCATCTCTTAACTTTAGAATGCCGATGTCCAACTATTTATATTTCAATACTTTTTGCACAACTTGCTGATCTCTGACAAGGAACTTAATGGCAAAATTCACAACAGGTGTTTGATGTCCTAAATTTATTGGGCAATTCAAGGATCAATTGGATTGGGATTTAAACCGTCCTCCTCATCATGTTGTTCACATTTTGACATCAGCAGAGCAAGACAAAACCTTACAATTGATCACCAGTACCTCGCCATTGCGAAGCTTCAAACAGAAGTGGCCACTGAGCTTAGAGTGTCACAGAGTGTCATCAGCAGGTTGCAACATAGAGACTGGAAGAGTCACAGAAATGCAAAGAAGTAGATATCCTTTGGCTACATCGCACACTGATGACTGCTTCATTGTAAACAATGCCCTGTGGAACCGATGATGAATGCTACACAACTCCAAGCACATTTAAGGAAGATGAGAAGCAACTAAGTGTCACATTAGACCATTCGTAAGAGTTTACATGGTCTGCGTCCTTAACGACCGACAAGGATACCAGACTGGTACCAGACCTGCACAGCGCTCTCCAGCATCACCGGCGGCCATTATCTCTGCTCATAGTGAATCGACTTTCATCACTGAATAACACTGAGGACCAATAGTCCCTCGTCAGGCGTAGATGCTCCCTGGCCCATGCAAGACGATTATGCATGTGTCTGGTCATGTGGTCAGGTACCCGTTCCGGTCACCGAGCATGCAGACCATGCTGATGTAAACGGTTACGAATGGTCTGACGTGAAACTTGGTTGCCTCTCCCCTCCTTAAAACATGCCAGAGTTGTGTAGCATTCACCATCCGGTTATGCAGGACATTGTTTACAAGGAAGCAGTCAGCAGTGTGTAATGTAGCCAAAGGACGTCCACTTCTTTGTCTTTTTGTGACTCTGCTAGCCTCTCTGTATCTCTGTTGCAACCTGCTGATGACACTCTGTGCCACATCCTACTTGAAGCCTCGCAATGGCGAGGTACTGTTGATCAATTATAAGATGTTGTCTTGGTCCCATAATTTCAAAATGTGAACAGATGAGGAGGACTGTTTGAATCCCAATTCAAACTGATCCCCTACATGTATTGGGCATTTCAGGGATCAAACACCTGTTGTAAATTAGTAAGTATTGAAACATCAAACAGTTGGAGATGTGCATTCTAAAGTTGAGATGTTCTCATTTAGTTCATTTAAGAAAAATGTAAAGAAATTTTATGCTCATTCTGAAGTTTCAACCAAAAGTCAAATATCCCTAACTTTTGTGAGTAGTGTATGACACATTATTCTAAAAAATCAAAACATTTTTAAGTCAGTGGAGCTGTAAGGGCTTTTTTTGCCGGGGACGTTTCCGTTTTTGCTGTTATCATGATGGGGTACATGGTATTTTTTTTTTTTAATCAGTTTTCATCCTTTTTTGTGAGGCTGAATGAAGCTCTGGCATGGTTTTCATTTTTTGCAGTGTTCACTATTTGGATTAAATAACATCAGAATTTTATAGATTAGGGAGTATCATTAAGGAAACATTAATACTTATAATATGTCCTTTTTTAATAAAGTTTTTTTTTTTTTCTCATTGGGGAATTAGGCTTTTAAGCTAGGCTTTCTGTATTGCTATGCATTATATATAGCCTATAAAACTCCGTCTGTGGCAGAGCCTAATAGGTTCCTGTACATAGAAGACACAAAGGTCAGTATTTGGCCATCAGCTGCTATGGCGGCCATTTTACCCTGTGATCACATTGCTGTGGTGCCTATAGAAGATAGAGAAAGTCCCCCTCCTTTTAACCCAATAGATAATGCAGATGCTACTCACTACAGCATCTAGGAGGTAAATGACTAGGATTGTAGCTAGCTCCATTTCTGGCCACTGCAGCAGGAGTCCAGCTGTATATTACAGCTGTCTCCCACTGCGGATGATACGGGTACAGCTGAGTACCATACACAGCACGTGGGAAACTTGCCAGCTCTACCAGCATTCTAGGCGAGTTGGCAGTGGTGCCAGGCACACATCGCTCCCTTCCGCCCAGGGCGGACCGTCGCCACTTCCACCAAACCCCACTAGCTATTCCACTGACAAGAAGTCAACATCACTCAGATAATTCCAAATACCACACAGTGTACAGTGTACACTTACGTTTCTTTCTTGGTCTTACAAAATTAGTTCAGGTGAGATGGGAACCAGGATTATTCTATTCTAATTAAACTTAGCCTTGGATAGGTGAGAGGAGTGCATGATCAAGATAGAGAGGGTCACCACCCCCACATGAACAATGTAAAACCTAGTTAATCAGCACCTCCTTTCAAATTTAAATAAATGATCTTGTGCATATTTGCTCTGACTACCATGCAAAAGCAAACAAACAGAGGATGCAGCAGTACCTTACTGATGCCCGGGTTCATACAAACATGTAAAATGTCATATGTCTTCTTCATTGATTGCATAAGCACATTAATGCCTCATGAGTTGCTTTTTTGATAGTGCAGCTGACCCCATTCACACCTACAAGTGCTGCTGTCCCAATGTTGCATGGGTGGTCAGCTGTCCTAGAGATTGGATGCCTATAATAAACTATCAATGGCCTATGTACGTTTAGGCCATCAAAGTTAACGTTCTCAAGAACCCTTCAATGTGATCAGGCAATAATGTCTGTTTTTATATTGAAAGTAAATGATGCATGCAATAGATGGCAACAATAAGTATAGCCACATCACAATACATAATGTTAGAACACAACACTGATATATAGAATTCCAAAGATAACATAAAGGATTGACTTGCAAACTGCCAAAAATGTTCCATCCTGCTTTTCTAAGATACTTGTTTAGCATTAGCTCTTGAATGTGCCACCATGGTCTCACAAACCCCATTTGTGAACTATGGGGCACCATGTAAACTTTGGAGGACAATTTGTAGGCTACAGAATGTTTGATCCATTATACTGTTCCATAATCTTCCATCAGCAAACTGCTGTAGTAATATGTGAAATTTCCAGCACTCAAAGTAACAGAAAAAAAGGTACATGTACAGACTTTGTTTTAATAAGATCTAAATGTTCCACAACATATCCAAGTGGTAAATAACATCAGGGGCAGATCTCCCTTCTTGGCAAAACAATCCCCGTGAAACAGGCAGTATGAAAGAACAAATCCATTATATTGTATGTGAAATTGTAAAGCAAACTTGGCTACTGTACTGTAACAGGCGTTCCATATCACAATGGGCTAAACTTTGTTATTAGAAGCATGACTGCAATGAAAAGAATGGAAGAATCCTGATCACGTGGGTTACTGATCCTTTGCCAATTTCATCAAAGGGGTGTCTCATCATATTGAGGATATGGGTTTTTAACTGCAATAACAACTTTATTGTATCTTTGAATGCCGCCTTTGAAACACTATTAATAAAATGGGCAATTCATGAAGTGAAAGTTGATACCTACTATAAACATCTGGGATGCTTAGCTTTCAGATGTTCTGCATTACAAAATCAATGGTATATCTTCTATAAGCAACACCTTTCCATATGCCCTATTAGGGTAACTTGAGGTAAACGGGGTTCTCTAATTTGCAACCCTCATCTCTAGCCAGATCCCAGAAGTGCTGCAAAGAACGCTTTCACTACGGACAACTGCAGAACTCAATAAACCTGTGTCCATTGATTTCAGTACAGCATCATACTTAATGAACGATCAACAAGCAATTCACCTGGTAACGCAACCAATCAACCTCTTCAATTATCTACAAACCTAAGACATATTTACTCATTTGTGGCAGTGATCGTGACATGTTCTACACAACATTGTTTGATGGTATCTTGAGTTCTAGGATTATTTAAAAATATATACCACCTACACAATGCAATTCCACGATTTTTACTTGTACGTTACCTCTTAATGTGTGAAGAAGAGACTTTGGCCTTTAATATATTCATGATTAGGGTCCAGAATTGGCCAGCATTTCTTTAAATTAGCATAAGATAAGCCAGGCTTCTGAACAGCTTGGGTGTTGTATGTTAAAAGAATAAAAAGAAAACCCTTTGAAGTGATCAGAATCCGTCTCATCTCGTTAATTCTACCATTTGTTTGATTTTTGGTACAAAGAAAATGAAGGAATGTGTTGGGATTATGGCATCCTAAGTCAATATTTATTAAAAAATCAATCTCGGTGAAAATCTCTTCAACCCTCTAATTAGACCAGTCGACTTGAGGTTGATTTTTAATTGCAAAAGTAATTACACAGAGCAGATAGCCACTGACACTTGATTATCTAGGTGATTGATTAAAAAGTCTGGTCCTGATGACGAGCTGCGACATTCGGAAATTCAAAACAATAGAGAAAATTAAAAAGAGAAAAAAAGCATCTGAATTACAACCACAAAGTTGCCTCTGTCACTCAAACATCCTCGCTGACCATTTTGATCTCAGGACTTTGAATGAAGCTGTGGATTAAGGGGCAATTAATTGCTGGATAATGTGAAGTGAGATCACAGCTGGTAGAGGCATTTCTAAAAAAAAAGTACAACATTAAAGCATATTTTCTTTCTTTACATAGCTCGCCACTTGATTTTGTACTGAGTAGTTGTGTGTGTTTCCTCGTTCTATGGATAGAGATTATGGCAGCTGCTTTCATGTTTCATTAAATGAAAAGTTAGCGTTACACTGAAGAGGTTGGAAAATAATAAGACGTGTTGCAGTTTTTTTTTATACATGCATTTCATTAGCGCCAACTCCTGAGGGGCTCATGTGCACAGCTGGGTTAATAAGAGGTCTGTAATAACAACATCCCTCCTCAGAAAAACTTTAATCGTCTTGTTGAGTTTTTCTAGCTCTATTGTCATGGCATGAAGAACCAAGAGAGGACAGAGATTCTAAGAAAGCAGATAATTCACACAACTTTAATATTACAACCACCGTTTACAACCTCAGGTGTATAAAGTCTTTCTTGGCCTCGATATAATATACAGTATATACAGTATCACACAAAAGTGAGTACACCCCTCACATTTTTAAAATATTGTATTATATATTTTCATGGTACAACACTGATATGACATTTTGATACAATGTAAAGTAGTCAGTGTGCAGCTTGTATAGCAGTGTACATTTGGTGTGCCCTGAAAATAACTCAACACACAACCATCAATGTCTAAATCACTGACAACAAAATCGAGTACAATCCTAAGTGAAAATGGACACATAGGGCCACATGTATGAAACGGTTTTGGTCTAAAACTCACTTTTTTGCCCACAGGTTTCTATGGAGAAAAAAGTGAGTTTTAGACCAAAATCGTTTCATACATGTGGCCCATTGTGCCCAAAGTGTCAATACTTTTTTGAGCACATGCACTCGACTTCTTTGGTCAACCTGTTGAGGCATGTTCTGAGTTGAACCTGTCTTGTTAAACCATGGTATGGTCTTGGCCATCGTACTGCAGGTCAGTTTCAGGGTCTTCTTATAGCCTAGGCCATCTTTATGTAGAGCAACAATTTTTTTTTCAAATCCTTAGACAGTACTTTACCATGGGATGCCATGTTGGACTTCCAGTGACCAGTATGAGAGAGTGTGAGAGTGATAACATTACATTTAACACACCTACTCCCCATTCACACCTGAGAGCTTGTAACACTAACATAAAATGGCAAATTGGGCACAATTGATGGCTGTGTGTTGAGTTATATTGAGGGAACACCAAATTTACACTGTTATACAAGCTGTACATGGACAACTTTATATTGTATCAAAGTGTCATATCTTCAGTGCTGTCTCATGGAAGATATAATACAATAGTAACAAAAATGTGTGAGTTGTACACCCCTAATTACACACCTAATGGCAATATAGTTATAGGATTAAGTGCAGTACTGATGTAGTAACGCCAAACTTGACGGATAACGTACCATGATATCACTACACAGAAAGCTATCTCAACTTTTTATGAGCTTTTCAATAGCTTCTGTTGTAATCTAAGATCAAATAATACAAAAGGCCCTGATATCATGGTCAATTCAAACTCATCTGTATTTGCTGAGATACCGTGAAGCATTTATCCTGGCAACTATCACAATGGGGCTATGACAAAGCCATAGATAGGGAAAATGTAGTCCAAATTGGACTGTTTCCTATATTTACCAAATATATACATGTTATACATTTAGTATAGCATGATCTATCACACTTTTGCTTCTAAAGCAGAAACGTAGAATATTATCTGTCGGGATAAAGGTTCCATTATATCCCAATAGCAAAAACAAACTGGTTATAAAAATGTGATGTAAATAGGGCGTTAATGTTATATTGTTTCAGTTCTAGAGAATTGCAAACTAAAGCCATTACCTTGCCCCCTTCCCACATACCTTTTAGTTGGAAAAAAATCAGAAAACACCGTAAGTTAGCGGTGTTCATTGTATTCTTTTTGGCCAACCTACCATATGGCACCATTATGTATACGCTATAAAAAATATAGTTTGGATGCTGCACATTATCTTGCCACTATATAATAACGTTATGTGGGTAGTATACGGCAGTATTGTGTTGAACTGTATGCTAGTACGGAGATATAGGTTAAACTGAAATTAGGGAAAAAATGGCTAATATCTACACAAAGGCAAGTGGGTCTTCTACTTTGTTTGTTGCATCAGCCCTATTTTATTTTTTATAAAACTGTTTTTGTTGTATACAGTATGTTCTATTTATATTTGAGTTTGCATTTTTTTATACCGTGTATATTCGAGTACAAGCTGACCCAAATATAAGCAGAGGGAATACTTATTGACTCGAGTATAAGCCTAGGGTGGTATTGATAAATTTCAAAAATAAAAATGGATACCAATAAAATACCATAGGCAGATATAGGCAGTTTAATGTCCCCCATAGGCAGGTATAGGCAGGTATATGTCCCCCATAGGCAGGTATAGGCAGATATATATCCCCCATAGGCAGGTATAGGCAGGTGTATGTCCCCCATAGGCAGGTATATGTCCCCCATAGACAGATATAGGCAGGTATATGTCCCCCATAGGCAGGTATAGGCAGGGTTTTTTTAAAAAAAAAAATACAAGTACTCACCTTTCTCCCCCGCTGCTCTGAGGCACTCCGTCTCCTTCCTGGCACAGGGGGCGTGATGTCATCAGGACGCACAGGCAGCATGATGACATAGCACGCCGCCTGTGCTGGATACTCCGGAAGGCCGCAAGTCTGCTTGCAGCCTTCCGGAGTCCTATTGCGGAGCAGGGTGCTTTCACTCTCTACTCCGCAATAGTATCGTCAGCTGTATGCGCTCCCAGAGGAAGCACATACAGCTGAAGGGATCGCCACTGGTTGACTCGAGTATAAGCCGAGGAGGGCTTTTTCAGCACATTTTTTATGCTGAAAACACGGCTTATACTCGAGCATATAGGGTAAGTACTTTGCTTTTAGTAAAGAATTACCTTGCAATACAATACTACACAGAGCTCCGTGGAAATGTGCATACAGAGCAACATTGTGGATAAATAAAAGATCTGTCTTGGTTTTACTATGTTTCAGTGCTCTGAGTTCTTATTTTCTATTTGCTATAATGTTTTCTTCATTAAGCCTTGAGATATTTTTTCTAATGATTGTGTGTAACTGAAGACTATTACCAAGCACCTTGTTATTTTGATTTTGCTTTGTTTAGGAGATAAAGAATATTTTATCTACTATTGTACACAATTTTCTCTTGGTTACCCCCACCTCTTTCTGGTCTCTTTCCTCCCTTGTTGCTCCAAGCTGCTGTCCGACCATGATGAGGCACTCCTCTAGCACAAGAGCTTGTTTATCTAAGTTAATGACACATTTTAACCCTGTAGCCATATGCACTACAGATTAAAAACTTATTTCATGATTTCACTTCAAACGGAATAGCTAGGAATAGCAAAGCTAATATGTAGAACCACCCACTGTCTAATCAGGAAGTGTGAGTCTGAAGCAGGCTGTGGCTCTGTGAAACAGCATTATGAGACAACCCCTTTAAGTACTACTGTCATGCTTAAATTCATTATTTGCTGCTTTATATCTTGCACTGTGTTGGAATACAGTGTATGCTTGCTATTTGTCAACCCACTGTTAATAAACAATTTCAGTTACAAAATATAAGTCTTAAATTAAAGCTCCAATACATACAACACGTATAGCAGCACCCAGTCGGCACCAAAACCCATACAAACATCAAATTCATGGAACATTTAAACTGCAACTTTGTTATGTTTTCCACATATAGAAAATGGAGGTTTTTAGTGCACACTTTGATCAAATTGTGTATATGAACTTACTGCGTCAAGTGGGCCCTGGAAGTACCACCGCTGTCACGTGGGGGCATGGCCGTCACTTCCTTGCTCAGAATGCCCGAGCCTTGCGTCCCAAGAGTTCAGAGGCAGGGCTCAGGAATCAAGGGCAAATGCTCTCAATTTCCATGGCTGTGCAGTATTAGCCGGCGCTCTGCTCCGTTACTCATCTGGCAAGCCTAAGGCTTTAAGCCTACCAGTCGTCAGCCTGTAGTGGTGACGTAGGTGGCACAATGACATCACATCATCACATCATTGCGCTGCCTATGGCATCCTTCACTTGATGCCGACCTACTGCTCATCACATCTGGGTAATGGGAGAGAGGAGAGTTTATTTATTTTTTCCTTTTTTATGAGTAATGGGGTGCAGCCTACCTACAGCCTACCTAACTGGGGTCTACCAAAACCTACCTATCTAACTGTGGCACACCAACACCTACCTACCTAACTGGGGCCCATCAACATCTAACTCTATAACTGGGGCTCGCCAACACCTACCTACCTAACTGGTGCCCATCAACATCTAACTACCTAACTGGGGCCAACCAACACCTATCAACAGCCTACATAACTGGAGTCCACAAACACCTACCTACCTAACTGAGGTCACCAACACCTACGTACATCCTACCTAATTGGCACCCACCAACACCTACCTACAGCCTACCTAATTGGGGCCCCCTATCACCTACCTAACTTTGGCCCTTATATCAGCTACCTATCAGGGACCACCTACCTATATAGGGCCCACCTATCACTTACCTACTTGAGGCTCACCAAGCTACAACCTACCTAACTGGGGCCCACCAACAACCTAACTAACTGGGGCCCAACAACCTAAGTGGAGCCTATCTTTCTACCTAAGTGGAGCCTACTTACCTGCCTTCCTGTGGCCTACTTACCTACCTACTAGGGGCCTACTTAATTACCTAACTTGGGCCTACCCACCAACCTGCCTGGGGCTGGTTTACCTATGTAGGGCCTAACAACTTATCCAATGGCGGTCTACCTTCCAAAATAAGGCCTAACAATCTACCTGGGGCCGTGTCCAATTATTTAACTACCTAGGGCCTTGCTCACCTACCTATCTGAAGCCCTATCTACCTACCTGGGAATATAACTCTGATGGGCACAGACCATAGCCATAGCACCATCTCCAGATGGTTAGTCCTCTGTTCCCCACCATAACCCCTCGGAGACTGTGCCTCTAAGCGGTGGTCTGTTCCCCCTCTTCCACCCTTGAGAAGTTTGTACAGAGGTGAGAATAGCTAAAGAAGCGCTGTAAAAGTGAGGAATGTGAAAACTCTGCAGTTACTAGTTGTGATCAGGAGAAGTCATCATAGTGGTCTGGAGCGGATGTAGAAGAAAAGAGAAAAAGAATGACTAATGAGAGAAGAGAACGACTCATCAGATAAGACGTCTCCTGTGAGTCCCCGGAATGTCAGGGGTTATTTTCCTTCTGTGTGGGATCAGTGCTGTATTCATTGTCATGTGATGTGACCTGAGCTGATGTCTGATGACTATGTGGTCTCTATATGACAATATTTTAGGTTATATCGGTGCTTGTATAAATGCGGCGGACACTTGTCCCTTATGGTAAAAGTGAGTGCACAATTATCCCTGTGATTAGGGGGCTTCACTTTTACTTTCTTAATTGTGTTAATATTGTTGTTTATTTTAAAAAGTGGCAAAGTGCATGACCAAGGGAAAACTTGGAGGTGGTGGAGAGTTTAGGGGAATATGAATGGAGTCACTTAGCCATGTGTCTATCTATGATATGTTAGACTGTGACTAGTGTGTGAGAGAGACAGACATGAAACTTATGCATAAGAAAGACATACACTGTATATGACTCACTTGGTAGTGTATCCTGCACAATGCAGTTATGTTTTGCACACTGTATTATGTGGTAAAATGTATGCATTTATGTCCGAGGGACAGGTAATATGTACAGTAGCTATAGGATGGGCCCCCAAGATCAACTCCCCTGTGGACCTCAAGCCACCCAGTCTGACACTGCTCATCAGGTTAGTCCCTGTCTCTAGATTTGCCTCTCCTTGGCCTCCATGTATTCAGAATGACAAGCTACATCAAACTGTAAAGGCCTCAATGCAGATGGCAATGCCAATTAAGGATGTTAACTTCAGTCTTAAATAGGTCATGCAACATATGTTTAAAAGCTAAACCTAGGCCACAAAAATATGCACACTCACCATTGCGCTTATTGCTATTCTAGCTGCTGAAGCTACAGGTGATGTCCCTTGGTCTTCTTTCTACTTCCTTGTTTGCTGTTGGCACATAATCGTTGTTTATGTCCTGAGTGGTGATGTTAAAGGGGTTTTGCCACGATGTAGTGTTCACATGGGACCCTGCAAAATGAGTATTTAATCACTTTTTTAGATATATGTGATTACAGAAAGTGAAGCCTCTGAGAGCTACAGCATTGCTCAGTCCCCCTTAGTTTCCTGACAGTTTACATTAGACACGACCAGGACACTGACAGGAGCTGATCTGGCTGCGCTTGCGTGTTTGCACTTCATATCTGATGACAGGGAACATGCTTTGGAGGGACTGGGGAGAAAAGTGCAGTGTATGAGGCTGTCTGCTGTATAGAGAATCCACTGGTTGTAATGTAATTATTTGAGTAAACATTGCAGACGCTCCCTGCTTCCTCACTCTCTGCTCATCCCTCTCCCGCTGCATGTTGAGTTTTCTTCTCTCCTGAGCAGATAAGAGGTAAGGAACTCACTTCTTAGCAAAACCCCCTTTAAGGTATTGACACACTGAAGCCATTGATTGGTTGCAACTAGTGTTGAGCGATTATTATCGACAAAGTTGAAATCGGCACGGTTTTTATGTTGATCGTATTTTTTCAATCACGCGATATTTTAGGTTAAAATCTGCGCATGATCTATTAATATCGCGCCATTTTCGGCACTTCCTGTCATTTTGGTGGCCAGCAAATCAGCTTAGAGAATAGAGCAGGGTGAACTGGGTGTGCGATGTCATGACTGGGACGTGTATGGTTGTGATTGGCTGGAAAAATCACATGACCTCGTTTTACATAGAACAGCCCTTCCTGTTCATGATCAGTGTGTGTCTGTGTATCATAAGAGCAAGACGTGTGCTCAGTCTCTCTCAAAACAGCTCAGCGAAACTGTTCTCTTTGTTCACACAGACAACTATGCTTTTAGCTGTGAACATTAGAACTTAGGTAGATTAGAGATTTTCAGTTTTTAGTTACTTAGGCTGAGAATTTTAAAGGAGCATCTAGCGCTATACAGGATACAGAACTTTTCTAGTCACTGCAGGTGTATTTATAGGTGCAAAAACTACGTTTTATTATCCGTACACAATTTAATTAGGTTTAGTTCACTTTGGCGCAGCCCAGTTTTGTTAAAAGACCCATCTTGTACGGATATTACCATACAGAAATTTGCTAGTAATTACAGGTGTATTTCATAGGTGCAAAAACCACCTATTATTAACAGTACACAATTTAATTCCATGTTTTTCACTTTGGCGCAGCCCAGCTTTGTTCAAAGACCCACTTTGTACTCACAATAGGATACAGAACTTTTCTAGTCACCGCAGGTGTATTTATAGGTGCAAAAACCACGTTTTATTATCCGTACACAATTTAATTACATGTTTTTCACTTTGGCGCAGCCCAGCTTTGTTCAAAGACCCATTTTTTACTTACAATAGGATACAGAACTTTTCTAGTCACTGCAGGTGTATTTATAGGTGCAAAAAACACGTTTTATTATCCGTACACAATTTAATTAGGTTTAGTTTACTTTGGCGCATATTCCTCTAAACTGTACAAGGGAGGTACAGGAAGACTTGAACAGATGTAGGTTACCCAGAACAGGTATAGTCAATGTCCAGTTCAGCTAAAATGGTGGTTGAAAGACTCCTTTTTCCGGCACTTTTTAATCTGTGGTCAGACAGGTTTTATGGTCATACTGTGGTCCAGGACAGGCATAGTCAATGTCCAGTTCAACTAAAATGGTGGTTCAAAGACTCCTTTTTCAGGCACTTTTTAATCTGTGGGTCAGATAGGTTTAAGGGTCATGCTGCGTTCCAGGATAGGGATAGTCAATGTCCAGTTCAAGTAAAATGATGGTTCAAATCATACTGCCTTATGGCACTTTTTAATTTGTGGGTCATGCAGGTTTAAGAGTCATGCAGTGGTACAAGACAAGGATAGTGAATGGTCTGTGACTTTTTTTCTGTGGCTTTTATAACCTAATTGTGTTGCCTAAATGTAGCACGTATCCATTTGACTGTTGTGGATGTTAATTCCAGCTTATCCAGCCCTGTTTGGGTGTAAGAAAGAAGCTGTTGTTGCTCTCCCATAGACTTTAATGGTCATCGGCGATAATCTATTATCGACTATCGGAAATCGTCTTGATAATTGCCGATATCGACTATCGACCCGATGACGATAGTCAACGTAATCGCTCATCACTAGTTGCAACAGTTACATGCAGACCACAAACCAGGAAGTAAACAGAGACTGGCTGCCAGTAGCTTCAGTGCTGGAATGTTGGTGATTATACAGTCATATGAAAAAGTTTGGGCACCCCTATTAATCTTAATCATTTTTAGTTCTAAATATTTGGGTGTTTGCAACAGCCATTTCAATTTGATATATCTAATAACTGATGGACACAGTAATATTTCCGGATTGAAATGAGGTTTATTGTACTAACACAAAATATGCAATATTAGTTATTAGATATATCAAATTGAAATGGCTGTTGCAAACACCCAAATATTTAGAACTAAAAATGATTTAGATTAATAGGGGTGCCCAAACTTTTTCATATGACTGTATATATATGTTCCAGCACTGCTGACCATGTACTATAGCATAGGTTTGGAAAGACTGATAAGTTGAAATTCAAACCTCCCAAAGATGGACATCGATCCATTACCCTCTCAGATCTTGCACTGGGTATAATACAATGTAACAGTTTTTCCAATAGTATTTCTTTAAAGCTGAAAATTCCATTTTATGCAGTAAAATTAAACTTCTTTTATTACAGACACTAGCAAAGTGAATAAACGGTCCCTTTTATAGGTAAATAGCTATACATGTTTGATGCTGGACAGTTTAATAAACACATTTGACCATTTTATTGTGACTCACTCTCTTCAGTTGGAAGACTTTTCTGTGTTAATCACTGTTGCTTAAGAACTTATCTTTTCCATACTTGCATTTCAGCACATGACCTCTGGTACTGTACCCCTCACCTTTTAATATTTGTTGCATTTGCCTCAACGTCTTCCCTGAGCTGAAAGGAAAAAAGCTGACAAAGCTTCAGGGTTGTCTGAATTCTGCTGATCCCTCTGTGTTATCTCACTAATCTCCAAAGCAAAGATTAGTTCATTGGATTAAACTCTTCTCCCTCCAGACCATCCTTGAAACTCCCTAGAAAGCAGTGGAAGTGCTTCTCTCTACCTATTAGAGGCTAAAAGGATTCAATAAAACATTCTGTCCCTCCTTGCATTCCCTTCTAATAAGATTGAAAACTAAATTGAAAAATGACTTTAACTTGTTGCTGCATGTATTTGGAATATGAGATTGAGGATGCTGTGACTCTGTGAACCAGTCAGAGTTCTGATGTAAAAAAAAAAAAAAGTTGGAATGATTTTATTTTTGCCAATATAAAAACTTTAATAGATCTTTTAGTTTCTCTCTTGATTATACATTTAAGGTACCTGTACTTTCAGGTAACTTTCAGGATAAGCTGCTATGTTGTAAGCATGAAGAGTAGCACTTTGTATAGTGATTGTATAGCTTGTATATGGCATTTTTTACCAGTTTTCTCTGTAGGTTTCATATCTATCTGTAGGTTTTCCTTGCGTTCTTCTCTGACCTGATCGCTCAGTGAGCTGATATTCCATCCAGTCTGTCAAAAATGGATTTAGCAGTGATCAGTGCAGATTGCAAATGGAGAAGAGGAAGTGGCTCGTAAGAGAAGGAGAAATATTTTTCCCCATTAAATATATGGCACCTTATATTTGCTTGTACTATTGCATTATGCAAAGGTTGTAAAAATGACAGCACCTATTTAAAGGGTTGGTCTCGTACTTTGAAATCAAACCAGCACAGTGATAAAATGATCACTGGGTGTCCTACTTTAAAAACTCTCAACGATCACATGTTATGGGCAAGGAAATAACACCTAATCATACGTCCTGGCAAATGAGACACTTAGGGGGTGACTCGATGGGAAACAATCTTTAAACTGAACTTTTGCAGTGTGACATAAAGTTCCCCACTGGACTCCTCAGCTCACCTTACTTGTGAGGAATTAAAAAATTAAATACTTGTTTGCTCTTGCTCTTGTACTCGACCAGGAATGCTAGCACAGACATCAACATATACTACAACACTCATAGTGATACATATAAAATGTGTTATCTTCTGAATCTGACCTCCAAGGCAATATAAACTAGTCATTAGAGGGGTTGCTTGGTTTAGAAAACAAATATCTTAATACTCTTTCATTGACTGAATAAATAGAGAGGGTAATCTTTAGTTTTGCGTTTTGGATTTGGGTTGAAGTCAAATTCAACCTGAATTTAAGTAATTCTATTTGGGTTGACCTAAAATTGCCTAAAAATGTACCTTATCCCTAAGTTACAGTTGCAACGGCTGGGTAGTGGATCCGCCGGACCACCGCAAGCGATGATAGTTAAGCCACGCCAGGGAACGGAATCTAAGTAGCCCCCGGTTTTCACCAGAGCCCCCGCAAAGCGGATGGAGTTGCTGCGGCGTGAGGCCAACATCACGTCGTCCCCCCTGACGTGACTTGCTCGCGGTGGCGGCCGAGGTGCAGCGAGGTACAGAAGCGTAGTCCGGGAATCGTAGTCGGGGCAGGCAGAAGGTCAGGGCAGGCGGCAATGGCTCGTGGTCGGGGACAGGCAGGAAGGTCAGGGCAGGCGGCAGAGGTTCGGAGTCGGGAAAATGTAGCAAGAGGTCTGGTAACACGTAGGCGAGAACACACTTAGGGAACGCTTTAGCTAAGGCACGAGGCAACATAGATCCAGCAGGGAAGTGACGTGGTGCAAAACTTATATAGGGACAGCGCCCGCAATTACCCAATACCGGCTCACTGTCCCTATAAATGTACGTGAACGCGCGCGCATGCGCTAGGGGGCGCGCACGCGCATTCCGGCCAGCAGGGGACGAGGACCGGACAGGAGTGAGGCCAGATGAGTGGATGGGACGGGTGGCGCCACGACCGGACCGCGGCGCAACCTGTTACAGTACCCCCCCCCCCTTAGGCCTCCCCACCTTTTTAGGCCGCAGAAATCTGAGGATGAGGTCCGATTCAGTGATATTGGATTCCGGCTCCCAGGATCTCTCCTCAGGTCCGAAGCCCCTCCAATCCACGAGGAAGAAACAACTCCCACTGACCGTTTTCATATCTAAAAATGTCCTTTACCTGAAGATGTTAGTGGATTCGGCTACTGGGAAGGCGTCACATTCTTCCGAGAGAACCGGTTCAGCACCAGAGGCTAAAGGAGGGACACATGAAATGCGTTGTGGATCCGGAGAGATGGAGGCAAACAGAGCTTGTATGTCACAGGGTTCAACTGCCGAAGAACCTATGAAGGTGTCCGAGGAGCGAGGGCCCAATTTAAGACTAGGGACCTTCAGGCGCACATATCTTGAAGAGAGCCAAACTTGGTCCCCCAGGAAGAAACATCGGGCAGTCTTCTCCTTTTGTCCGCCTGAGACTTCATACGGGCGGCAGGCCCGAAGTAGAGAATGTCGCGTCTCCTGCCAGATGGCCTGATATCCCGAACCTGGTCGTTGACAGGGGCACATCCGAGTTAGGAGCAGGGAATGGTGGGGTGCGGTGGCAGCCATAGACTACAAAGAATGGGGAGGCGCCGGCAGCATCCGAGTCCCGATGGTTATATGCAAATTCGGCCCACGGTGAGCAGCTCGGTCCAATTGTCCTGATGTCCGGACACAAAGTGACGCAGGTATTCTCCCAGAATCTGGTTCACCCTCTCCACCTGCCCATTGGACTGAGGGTGATAGGCCGATGAAAAGTCCAACTTGACTTGCAGATGGGAGCACAACGCACGCCAAAAACGGGAAACAAATTGAACACCGCGGTCGGAGACAATGTGTGAGGGCAGTCCATGAAGCCGGAAGACATGGCCGGAAGAAAAGACTAGCCAATTGTGGGCAGACGGCAGGCCAGGAGAGGCACAAAGTGGGACATCTTGAGAACCGGTCTGTCACCACCCAGATGACCGAATTCCCAGAGGAGACTGGTAGATCCGTGACGAAGTCCATAGCTATGTGCGTCCATGGGATTTCAGGCACAGGCAGAGGATGCAAGAGGCCAGCGGGCCTGTGGCGTGGGACCTTGTTCCGAGCACAAGTGACACAGGCGAGGGTGTAGTCCTTGACATCCTGTGCTAGAGTCGGCCACCAGTAGTGCCGCGAGATCAATGCATAAGACTTCCGAGCTCCGGGATGACCAGCCACCAAGGAGCTATGCCCCCACTCCAGAATCTTCCTCCTGAGTGCCGGCGGCACGTACGTCTTGCCCGTAGGGATGTTTTGGAGACCTGCAGGAGCCACGTGAACCAACCGTTCGGGGGAAATGATGTGTTGTGACACGGTTCTTCACCGACCACGTCCGAGGCACGAGAGAGGGCATCCGCCTTGACGTTCTTCTCAGCAGGCCGGAAATGTATATGAAAGTCAAACCGTGAGAAAAAAAGAGACCACCGGGCTTGGCGAGGGTTTAGACGTTGGGCCGTCTGAAGATACAACAAATTTTTGTGGTCCGTAAAGATGTGATTGGATGACGAGCCCCCTCCAGCAGATGTCGCCACTCCTCTAGGGCCAACTTGATGGCCAAGTGTTTCCCGTCCCCAATGGCATAGTTTCGCTCAGCCGGCGAAAAAGTCTTTGAGAAGAACCCACATAGTGAGAACCTTGTCTTTGGAGCTTCTCTGCGTGAGGACCGCTCCCTGCCCCCATCGGAAGAGGCATCCACCTCCAAGGAGAACGGCCCTCTCGGAATCAGGCCGACCAAGACAGGAGTTGTGGAGAAGGCCGTCTTTAAGATCCACAACCTCCTTCTCGGCCTCTCGAGGCCAGCCTCTCGGGTTCGAATTCTGCCTAGTAAGGGCCACGATAGGAGCCACCAAGGTGAGAAGTGGGGAATAAATAGTCGGTAATAGTTCGCGAAGCCCAGGAAGAACTGTATTGCCCGAAGACAGACAGGACGGGGCCACTGCAGTACCGCGGAGAGTTTTGCTGGGTCCATCTTTGGGCCTTCAGCCGAGATTATGTAGCCGAGGAAAGGTAGGCTGGTCCGATGGAATAAGCATTTCTCCAGCTTGGCGTACAATCGGTTGCTGCGCAGACGTTGCAGAACCTGGCGTACTTGAGCCCGGTGAGTCCGAAGATCAGAGTAGAAAATCAGGATGTCATCTAGGTACACTATGACACAGGTGTACAAGAGATCCCGGAAGACATCATTGACGAGTTCTTGGAACACCGCTGGAGCATTACAGAGACCAAAGGGCATCACGAGATACTCAAAATGTCCATCTCGTGTATTAAACGCCATCTTCCACTCATCCTCCTCCCGAATTCGGATGAGGTTATAGGCTCCTCGCAGATCCAACTTGGAAAACACTTTAGCCCCCTTGAGACGGTCAAAAAGCTCTGAGATCAGTAGGAGAGGGTAGCTGTTTTTTACGGTGATCTTATTTAGACCCCTGTAGTCTATACACGGACGGAGGGAACCATCCTTCTTCTGCACAAAGAAAAACCCGGCTCCGGCTGGGGAGGAGGACTTACGAATGAATCCTTTCTGCAGATTCTCCCGAATGTAGGCTGACATGGCCTGAGTCTCTGGCACGGACAGCGGGTAGACCCTCCCCCGGGGTGGACTGGTTCCTGGCAGGAGGTCAATAGGACAGTCGTAAGGCCGATGTGGTGGCAGAGACTCAGCCTCTTTCTCGGAGAATACATCCCCAACGTCCTGCTGACTCGTGCCGAGCAGAAGTGAGACATAAGCTTCTCGGCTTCGGTTCGACGGTTAAACAAAATAAACAGCTAACCTGCTCCGATAACGTGGGCCTTCGTGGGGCCAACTTGCATGGGTTCTCCACCTCGATGAGGCATTTGAGGAGAACCAGTAATACGGAGGATGCTTGAATAAACAAGGGTGCCAGATGAAAACCGCCGACGGGGAGCGTGACAGTGTCTCTTTCCCTGGACGCAGCTCTCTCTGCCTCTCTGCGAACCCTTACAATCAATAAGCGGTTGTGCTAAGATGAATTTAGTTCACTCATGGTGGGCCCGGGAGGATCTCTTGCTGCCAAAGCGTCTTTAACCCGGCTGGACAGGCCCTTTTGAAAGTGGCACAGAGGGGGCATCATTCCACATGAGCTCCGAAGCCAGAGTACGGAACTGTACCGCATAGTCACCCACCGAGGAGTCGCCTTGACGAAGGTTCAAGAGGGCGGTCTCAGCAGAGGAAGCACATGCCTGCGCCTCGAAGACGGTGCAGAATTCCTGGAGGAAGGTCTGTAGATCCGCAGTTACAGGGTCGTTCCTGTCCCAGAGAGGAGTTGCCCAAGCCAGGGCCTTCCCAGATAGAAGGCTCACCATCGAAGGCCACCTTAGACCTCTCCAAAGGAAACTGATCCGCCATCAGTTTCTCTGTGCATAGAGCACTGGGTAATGAAACCCCGGCAGAGCTTGGGATCCCCGGCAAAGCTGATGGGTAAGGGGAGCCGAAGCTTGGGTCCCACGGTAGCCAATGGAACGGCTGATGTAGACGGAGTCACCGACAGGGCCGCAGGTGGAGACTGTTGCTGGGATGCGAGGAGCTGACGCATCATGGCGGAGAGCTGGCCCAACTGCTGGGCCTGTTGTGCGATTTGCTGCGACTGCTGGGCAACCAACGTCGTAAGATCCGCGATGCTTGCCTAAAAATGTACCTTATCCCTAAGTTACAGTTGTAACGGCTGGGTAGTGGATCCGCCGGACCACCGCAAGCGATGATAGTTAAGCCACGCCAGGGAACGGAATCTAAGTAGCCCCCGGTTTTCACCAGAGCCCGCCGCAAAGCGGGATGGACTTGCTGCGGCGTGAGGCTACCAGGTCGTCCCCCCTGACGTGACTTGCTTGCGGTGGCAGCCGAGGTGCAGCGAGGTACAGAAGCGTAGTCCGGGAATCGTAGTCGTGGGCAGGCAGAAGGTCAGGGCAGGCGGCAATGGTTCGTGGTCGGGGACAGGCAGGAAGGTCAGGGCAGGCGGCAGAGGTTCGGAGTCGGGAAAACGTAGCAAGAGGTCTGGTACATGGTAGGGCGAGAACACACTTAGGGAACGCTTTAGCTAAGGCACGAGGCAACATAGATCCAGCAGGGAAGTGACGTGGGTGCAAAACTTATATAGGGACAGCGCCCGGCAATTACCCAATTACCGGCGCACTGTCCCTTTAAATGTACGTGAACGCGCGCACGCGCTAGGGGGCGCGCACGCGCATTCCGGCTGGCAGGGGACGAGGACTGGACGGGAGCGAGGCCAGGTGAGTGGATGGGACGGGTGGTGCCACGACCGGCAGTGCGGTCCGCGGGGCCCCCCGTCCCCGCCGGGGGGACCCGACGTGGGGAACGCGGGTGTGACCGCGGTCCGAACCGCGGAACAACCCGTTACAGCAGTAAGGTTTTTTACACGCTATTATGAGTTAACTTACTGATCTGTGGTGTTCCTAGCCTTGCAGTGCTATGGGTCAGCCTAATATAGGGGTAACCTCTAAGATCTGATAAGCAAAAGTGCCATTTGACCAAAAGTGACACGGAACCGGAAGCAAAGCCATAACAAGAGCACAGCTGGACAAAAAGCATACAAACCCTAACCCCAATTTAGGTTACAGTTATGGATAATTATGGTATAGTTATGGTAGTCTCTTTGTATCATCCCTATCGGCTACCAGTATTCATCACCACCTTATTTTGGTGGTTATGTAAGTTATTTTTGGTCCCCTGATAACCAGTTTTCTTTTTTTACTGGGAAACACGAGTCGGACATTTTTGTGGACATTGAGAATTTCTCTGTCCAATAACATGTATTTTATCTATTTCACTGCTTGTTTTGCTTTTCTATTTAGATTGAGGGACAGCCTTCGGATAGGTGGGGTTGGCCCATTTGGGGCGGGTGCCCACCTTTTGGATAGGTTTAGCATAGTGACGCTATTTAGGTATCTTCACAGTGTTGTGGATTTTTTTTTTTTACTCCCCAACAGCTGTTATATATATCAGCGTACTCTGCAGAAACCGTGAGTTACAGACATTTATTAGGCCATAACTGGCCATACACGTTTTGATACATGTGTTTTTTGATGCTGTATATTTATTTTGTGCTTCTTTATCTAGTTTGCTGTCTCGAGGTGTTATCTATACTTTGGTATTTGACCATATAGGGAAGGTTAATTGCATAAATTACCAGTGTGAAACCAAACTTGGACCTATTTGGTCAACACTAGTAGTCTCTGTTCAGGATTTTTGTTTATTAGCTGGATCAGATCCAAGCTTTTCCCTGTGGTGGTACTGCAGGAAATAGTAATAATAATAATCATAATAATTTATATAGTGCCAACATATTCCCCAGCACTTTACAATACAGAGGGTATAAGTACAAACAAAAAACATAATTCAGAAAATTCTACTTACAGATCAGACACAAGGTGTGAGGGCCCTGCTCGCAAGAGCTTACAATCTATTAGGGTGAATGGTTGAGACAAAGGGTGAGAAGTGCTCAGTTTACACAATGGCAAAGCCATGTTGCATAAATAAAAGGTAATTTACAAAAAAAAGTGAATAAACCTTCCACCCAGACTATACATCTATATACAGATAAGTACCTGTGAGTTCCCAAGTGCAGGTAATGACAGAAGTGTGTGTGACAGAAAGTGGGGGGTTACCAATTAGGGATCTTGATAGGCCTGCCTAAAAAGATTTATTCTCAAGACACTCTTAAAGCTTTGGGGGTTATGACTGTGCCTGATCGTACGGAGTAGCTTGTTCCATGTGAAAAATCTTGTAGACGGATATGGGAGGTTCGGATGACTGAGGCATGTAATATAAGATCCTCAGCAGAGTGGAGAGACTGGGTAGGGTAGTAGACAGAGATGAGGGAGGAGATGTAGGGGGGTGCAGCGCTGTGGAGAGCCTTATGGGTGAGAGCGATGAGTTTCTGTTGTATTCTGTACTGAATGGGCAACCAGTGCAGTGACTGACATAGGGTAGAGGCATCAGTATAGTGGCTGGAAAGAAAGAGAGCCTGGGTTCTGCATTCAGACAGATTGGAGAGGGGGAGTTTGCAGAGAGGGAGATCCATAAGTAGGGAGTGTAACGGGTCGCGCCGCGGTCCGGTCCACGGACCGCGGTCGCACCCGTGCCCCCCCGCGGCAGGTCCCCGGCGGGGACGGGTGCCGCCGCGGGTCCCACTGTCGCCCGTGGCTGCATCCGTCCCGTCTCCCACCTGACCGCGGCTCCCGTTCGCTCCCGTCCCCTGCTGGCCGGAATGCGCATGCGCGCCCCCTAGCGCGCGCGCCTGTTCATGTAGATTTAAAGGGACAGTGCGCCGGTAATTGGCTAATTGCCGGACGCTGTCTCTATTTAAGTTTAGGTCCAACGTCACTTCCCCGCTGGATCTTTGTTGCCCCGTGCCTTTGAGAAAGCGTTCCCGTTTCCCTTAGCCTTGGGGCCCTGTACCAACCTTCTACGTTTCTCGTCCCGAACCTCGCCGCCGCCTACCTTACGCCTTCCTCACCACAACCTTGCCGCCTCCCTGACCATACGCCTGCCCCCACTACACT
>JAODAL010038568.1:0-39063 GCA_025379985.1 Phyllomedusa bahiana
TTGGGGGTTTTAAACTGTAGGTAAGGACGGACGCCAGCCTGGGCTCTCACCGCACCCACTGTAACTCCGGGCCCTGGGTCATGCTGTGGCCCAGGACGTATAGTCAATGTCCAGTGAAACTAAAATGGTGGTTGAAAGCTCCTTTTTCCGGCACTTTTTAAATGTGGGGGTCATGCAGGTTTGGGGCTCATGCTGTGGCCCGGACAGGTATAGTCAATGTCCAGTGAAACAAAAATGGTGGTTGAAAGACTCCTTTTTCCGGCACTTTTTAAATGTGGGGTCATGCAGGTTTGGGGCTCATGCTGTGGCCCAGGACAGGGATATTCAATGTCCAGTTCAAGTAAGATGATGGTTCAAATCATACTGCCTTCTGGCACTTTTCAATTTGTGGGTGATGCAGGTTTAAGGGTCAGGCTGTGGTACAAGACAGGGATAGTGAATGGTCTGTGACTTTTTTTCTGTGACTTTTATAACCTAAGTGTGTTGCCTATGATGTAGCATGTATCCATTTGACTGTTGTGGATGTTAATTTCAGCTTCTCCAGCCTTGTTTGGGTGTAATAATGAAGGTGTTGTTGCTCTCCCATAGACTTTAATGGTAATCGCTCATAATCGACGCTCACTATCGAAAAACCTTATCGATAGCGGCCGACTATCGATCGATCTCGATAGCCAACGCAATCGCTCAACACTAATCTTAACCAGCAAATCGCATGTCTGTACAATGGCGATCATTTTTATAATTGCTGTTGAAATTCAATGTGTTTTTATCATGTGTGTGTAATAAGTGCTATATAGAGTGTGTGAGGGATCGTCTACGCATGCTTGAGAAAAGGGAGAAGATCTCCTCGAAACATCGCTGCTCTGTTGCGGACTGCCCAGTCTCCTGGCGTCTCCACATGGAAGCTCCGGTTGGAGTGTGTAAAGGACTGCCTTTCCTGTAAACGTATGTAGCTCATGATATTGGAGCATATGTACCTTTTGCTTTGACGATATGGATGTTGCTTGAAAAGAAGTTTTATCTTTTTTGAAATAAAAATATATTTTTATAAAATTGGCACATTGCTGCATTAGAAAGTCAGACACAACCCTTAGTTGGCATGGCCCCGGAGCGGGTCAGTGGCCCTCACCTGTCCTCAACCCACCTCTGTCCCATCCGGTTCCCTCAGCCAGAGATCTAATATGTGGTCTGGGTTTAGTGCCACTATACAGCGAGGATGAACAATTTGAGGACAGTCAGCAGCTACTTGGCAGCGAAGAGGTGGGGCAGACATCCACTGCTTCTTGCATTAGGTGGGAAAGTAGTGATATGGAGAGTGGCACGGGAGATTATGTTGCAAACAGTCAAGCTCTGCATAGTGAGACCGTAGAGGAGAATAGCAGTGACGGGCAAACACAAATCGATGATGATGTATCCGATCGCACTTGGGAGCCGAGTGAAGCAAGGGCTTCATCATCATTGTCGGGAGAAGAGAGTGTCAGCTTGCGCGTCAGGCAGCGGCGCAGCCAGCAATTCGGTAGTGTGGCCGGGAGTCAGAAGGGTGGCATCAGTGCGAGGTCAGGAGCCAAACGACCACAGGGTAGAAAAACTGCTTCACAGGTCCAAGAAAGTAGCGGCACAGGGGCTCAGCGAGGCAGCGGTGTTAGTAGTCACTGAATGCGGAGCGTTGGTGGTAAAATCACCTACTTGGCGGTGTGGCAGTTTTTTGCTAAAAACTAGAAAAAATATATGGTTATGAACATCCCAAAAAAACATTTTTGAAAAAAATTAACATAGGTGCAACACTGGTGCGACTGTAGTGTACATATATATTCCAATAACAGTGGCACACTAAACTGGAGCACTATCAAAGGGGACATAGGAATTTTGAAAAAAAAGCATTTCTGCTATCTAGGATATATGAATTATTATTTATTTTTTTTGAGGTTCCCAGTTCACATTTTTGATCAAAACAGCTTAAGCCATATTCGAACATCAAGTGGACCTCACGGCTGGTGGTCCTACACTATGGTTACACTATTATTACCTCTCATGGACTCTGTTCAGACTTCCATATCTCAGTGAGTGAAGGCAACAACTTTTGAACACCCTGCACTGATTTAAAAAGGCATGTCAAGGTGGGTGGAGTGCAAAAAAAACCAAAATGGAGGCAGCCACTGCTCCAAACTCAAACTAGAAACAATATATGGTTATGCACATCCAAAAAAACATTTTTGAAAAAAATTAACATAGGTGCAACACTGGTGTGGCTGTAGTATACATACATATTCCAATAACAGTGGCACACTATAAACTGGAGCACTATCAAAGGGGACAGAGGAATTTTGAAAAAACATATCCGCTATCTGGGATATATGAACATTTTTTTGAGGTTATCAGTTCACATTTTTTATCAAAACTGCTTAGGCCACCTCCGAACTTCAACGGGACCTCAAGGCTGGTGGTTCTACACTATTGTTACACTATTATTAACTTTCATGGACTCTTTTCAGACTTCCACATCTCAGGGAGTGAAGGCACTGACTTTTGAACACACTGCACTGATTTAAAAACCTGTCAACGTGGGTGGAGTGCAAAAGAGGTAATAATGAGAGGTAATAATAGTGTAACAATAGTGTAGGACCACCTGACTTGAGATCCCGTTGGCACTGCAGTCCCTCCCTTTCCAAATGGTGGACTCTGCACCGTTCAGAGAATTAATGGCCTGTGCCGAGCCGAGGTGGACAGTTCCAAGCCGTAATTTCCAAAAAGGCAGTACCAGCCCTTCACAAATATGTAGAACAGAAGGTGGGCCAGTCCTTGAGCTTATCGGTTTGTTCCAAGATGCATGGCAACGTGGATGTGTGGAGCTGTAACTACGGTCAGGGCCAGTACATGTCCTTTACGGTCCACTGGGTGAATGTGCTTCCTGCCCAGCCACACCAGCAACCTAGACAGGAGACGCTGCTTTCTCCTCCATGTTGTCAAACTGCTGTTCCTGCGCCAATGTCTGCTTCCTCCTCCAACGCCACCTCAGCCTCCACAAGTACTGCTCCATCATACCACATGTGCAAGGCACAGTGGTGTCACGCAGTTCTACACCTGGTTTGCCTTGGCGAACAAAGTCACACACGGGAGGAACTCCGCATCATGCAGCAAGAAATCGATGTGTTGCTTTCTCCGTGCCAACTGCAAATCGGAACCATGGTGACGGACATGGTGTCCAAGCTGCACCGCGGAGGGATGGTCCATGCGCCCTGCATGGCGCAAGTGTTCAATCTGGATGTGAAAAGGATCCTGAAGTCTTCCACCAACCTTAAAGACATTCTAAAAATGGGCAGGAAACTGTGTATGCACTTCATCCTACAAAGCCAGGCACACCCTCCTTGAGCTGCAGCGGCAGAATGGCCTCCCCCGACACACGATGATATGCGATGTTTCCACCAATTGGAATTCCAGCCTGCACATGTATGAACAGAGGAAAGCCATTAATGATTTTTTTTATGATCCAAGCGGACAGCAGTACTCCCCTGTGTAACTTTGATGTCAGCCAGTGGCAGCTTATGCGTGACACTTGCCATTTGCTGAGGCCATTTGAGGAAACAACGTTATTTGTCAGTCGCCAGGACTACGGGATGAATAACGTCATTCCACTGCTTTATGTCTTGGAACAGATGCTGAAAAATCTGTCTGGACAGAGGCGTGGTGACGACATCTCGCAGCCACATAAGTCCGGTGGGGGCTGAAGTGGAGGAGGAGGAGGACATTGGAGCACAAGCATTGTCTGGTGAAATGAGTGGTTTTTCTACCCAGGTGACAGGAGAGGAGGAGCAGGAGCAGCTGGAGGAGGTAGATGGAGATGAGGAAGACGAGGCAGAATACAGTGGAGATGGAGGCAGGGAGTCCCTCAGAGTCACTTGTGCAGATGGCCCGCAGCATTCTGATTTGCCTGGCTAGTGAAAGCCGAATAGTCACCATCCGGCAGAGGGATGACTTTTGGCTCTCCACCCTCTTGGACCCTCGCTACCGGTCCAAAATGGTAGCCTTTTATCCAGCTGCTGAGAGGGAGGACAAACTCAAGTACTATAGAGAAATCCTCTGTAGTCAGTTGGCCGCTATCTATGTGCAGCATGGTCCATCCTCTGACAGGTCTGACCGGGGGGTTCCTCAGCACTCACGTAACACTGCCACGGCTGCTGTTGGAATCAGCAACCTAAGTCTGGAGTCGTTGATGAGCAGCTTCCTTCACCCGCCTAGTGAGGAGGGCACTCACCAGCAGCCGCAGCAGGACCTGAGGCAGACCCTGAACCAGCAGGTGGCAGCCTACTTGGACAGAACTCTGCCACCCCAGGTAGAAGATCTGCTGGGCTACTGGACAGCCAAACTGGATGTGTGGCCACAACTTGCCGAATTTGCAGTGGAGAAGCTGTTCTGCCCGGCCAGTAGTGTGGCATCAGAGCGGGTGTTCAGTGCGGCGGGGGCCATAGTTACCCCAAGAAGAACTCGCTTGTCAACCCAAAATGTAGAGAGACTGACCTCTGTCTAGATGAATCAGGCATGGATTGGCCAGGATTTCCACACACCAATACCTTAGGCATCAGATTACATCAGTCATGACGCCTCCCCAAAACTTTGAGAAAAGAGTCTGGATTCTAACTACCTACCTCAGCCACTCTTCTGATGCTGCCACCTGCCTGATGCCACACATCTGCTGCCAGTTGCTCCATCTGCCTCCCATCATCTTTACCAAGGACTGGTATTGCCACCCGACTCCACACTCTGTCATTATGCCAATCTCTGGCCTCATGCTGCTGATGCTGCTGCCGTCATCTCCACACTGTGTCATTGTGCCACTCTATGACCTCATACTGCTGCTGCTTATACTGCTGCTGTCACCTCTACACTCTGTCATGGTGTCACTCTATGACCTCATGCTGCTGCTGCTGCCGTCACCTCCACACTCTGTCATTGTGTCACTCTGTGGCCTACTCCTGTTGGTGCCAACTCCAGAATTTGTCATTGTTCCACTCTCTGACCTCATGCTGCTGCTGCTGCCGTCACCTCCACACTCTGTCATTGTGTCACTCTGGGGCCTACTCCTGTTGGTGCCACCTCCAGAAAGTGTCATTGTGCCACTCTCTGACCTCATGCTGCTGCTGCTGTTGATGCCGTCACCTCCACACTGTGTCATTGTGCAACTTTGTGTTCTCCTGATGTTGCTCCCACCTACAGAATTTGACATTGTGCCACTCTGTGGCCTACTCATGCTGCTGCCAAGTGACTGCTGTCTCATTGGAACACCCTGTGGTTTCCGAATGCTGTTTCCACCCTCACCGCTCTATGACGTTGCCACTATGTTTGGTTTTCCACTTCTTTTCATCTGTCAGAAGGAATGAAAAGCATCAGGATTGATAGCCAAAAAGCAGGAATGGATACAGAACACAGAAGACATGCAAATATCCCATTTACTGGTCATCTCTGTTTTGTAACAACTCCTGTTTGCTTTTGATCTTAGCAATACTGATGGATTATTGACCGATTGAAAGCAGACACTGACGGATGAAAGGAAGGGTAAGATGATCAGAGATGTCAACGCAAAATTAATGCTGAGACTCTCTCCACTCATTCGGGGGCCTCTACATGTATCAGTGTTTAACAGAACAGGTTCTGTCATATTTTGTGACGGTTTAAAGCTCTGGCCTCATGGAGTGACCCCTGCTGTGACGTCCCCTTTTCTGTGCTAAGACCTGTGCCGGCCGGCTCCAGTAACCTACTACTGTGTTCTTTGATGCTATCGTAGGATCTTAGCCCTCAGTTTGTTCTTTTCCAGCTGGCGCTGCCGTGACTTTATCAGGCTGCATTCCCGCTTCAGTTTTTTGGTCAGTTTTTCCCCCATAAGTGCCCAGGGAATTGAAGAGTGAAGCGATTCTAAGAGCAATGGCAGTCATGTGCGTGTCATACTAAAACACAGCACTGTATGAAGACCAAACCATACTCCCTCTGCTTATTTGAGCATGGCACAACGTTCTACAGCACCCTACAAGCTCTCTGCAGCCAGGAAATAGCTGTTTTTTAACGCGATTCATCACAAATGAATTCGGGTCTAAACGAAATTTGTCTGAAAATTCGGCGTACTCAGCGAATCAAATTTTTGAGAAATTTGCCCATCTCTAATAGTTATTCCACTCAAGATAGTTCATAACTAGCATCTACCATATCTCAACTGTAGGTTGGGATCATTTTTTAAATGTCTTTTTATTTTTATTTATGACTAGTGTTGAGCGATTTTTATCGACAAAGTTGAAATCGGCAAGGTTTTTATGGTGATCGAAATTTCCAGATCATGCGATAATTAAGGTTAAAATCTGAGCATCATCTATTAAGATAGCGCCTTTTTCGGCGCTTCCTGTAATTTTGGCGGCCAGCAAATCAGATTACAGAATAGAGCAGGGTGAGATGTGTGTGCGACGTCATGACTGGGATGTGTATGGTTGCGATTGGCTGGAAAAATCACATGACCTCGTTTTACATAGAACAGCGTTTCCTGTTTCAGCCTCAGTGTCTCTCAGCGTCTCATAGGGATAGGACCTGCGCTCTGCCTGTGGCCAAACAGCTCAGCGAAATTAGTCTATTTCTGCACAGAGAAACCTCTACTATTAGCTGTGATCCTTCCAATTTAGTTATATTAGAGATTTGAAGATTCTATATAGTTAGGAAGAGAATTTTAAAGGAGCATCTACCGCTGTAAATTCACGGCGGCGGGAGCAGGGGGGGGGCCCCACGGGAGAACACAGACAGGCTCTATCTATAAAGAACACTGGATAAAGTTCACCAAGACTTAGTGTAGACATTGTAGTGGAATATCTTTATTATTAACAGTTTGCTATTGAAATATTTCCTGGATATTGGGCAGCCTGAACTTATATTGGATACACATCATTTCTAGTAACTGCAGGTCTCTTTGTTAGCTGCAAAACTCCACTTTTATTATCAGTATACATTTCAGATAGATGTTCATTTTCAATTTTACCCATTACACCTGTGACTGTTGATATATCCACCTTGCAGTTAAATTACAATACAGCAATCTTTTTTTCAGAACAGGTTGTTTGTTTCCAAAAATACCGTGTATCGTACGAAAACATCACAGTTACGTGTTTTTTGACTTTTGCGCACCCAGCATTGTTCATTGACGCAGCATCTACGTAAATCTTAAAACAGCAATTCTATATTCACCACAGGTGAATTGAAAGGTGCAAAAAATATTGTTTATTATACCAAAACATAACAGTTACGTGTTTTTGACTTTTGCACACCCAGCATTGTTCATTGACGCAGCATCTACGTAAATCTTAAAACAGCAATTCTATATTCACCACAGGTGAATTGAAAGGTGCAAAAAATATCGTTTATTATACCAAAACATAACAGTTACGTGTTTTTTGACTTTTGCGCACCCAGCATTGTTCATTGACGCAGCATCTACGTAAATCTTAAAACAGCAATTCTATATTCACCACAGGTGAATTGAAAGGTGCAAAAAATACCGTTTATTATACCAAAACATAACAGTTACGTGTTTTTTGACTTTTGCGCACCCAGCATTGTTCATTGACGCAGCATCTACGTAAATCTTAAAACAGCAATTCTATATTCACCACAGGTGAAATGAAAGGTGCAAAAAAATACCGTTTATTATACCAAAACATAACAGTTACGTGTTTTTTGACTTTTGCGCACCCAGCATTGTTCATTGACGCAGCATTACGTAAATCTTAAACAGCAATTCTATATTCACCACAGGTGAATGAAAGGTGCAAAAAATACCGTTTATTAGACCACAACATAACAGTTACTTGTTTTTTGTCTTTTGCTCCCCCAGCATTGTTCATTGACGCAGCATCTACGTAAATCTTAAAACAGCAATTCTATATTCACCACAGGTGAATTGAAAGGTTCAATAATACCGTTTATTATACCAAAACATAACAGTTACGTGTTTTTTGACTTTTGCCCACCCAGCATTGTTCATTGACGCAGCATCTACGTAAATCTTAAAACAGCAATTCTATATTCACCACAGGTGAATTGAAAGGTGCAATAAAATATAGTTTATTATACGAAAACATAACAGATATGTGTTTTTTGACTTTTGCGCACCCAGCTTTGTTCATTGACGCAGCATCTACGTAAATCTTAAAACAGCAATTCTATATTCACCACAGGTGAATTGAAAGGTGCAAAAAATACCGTTTATTATACCAAAACATAACAGTTACGTGTTTTTTGACTTTTGCCCACCCAGCATTGTTCATTGACGCAGCATCTACGTAAATCTTAAAACAGCAATTCTATATTCACCACAGGTGAATTGAAAGGTGCAAAAAATATCGTTTATTATACGAAAACATAACAGATATGTGTTTTTTTGACTTTTGCGCACCCAGCTTTGTTCATTGACGCAGCATCCACATAAATCTTAAAACAGCAATTCTATATTCACCACAGGTGAATTGAAAGGTTCTGTGACTTTTATAACCTAAGTGTGTTGCCTAAGATGTAGCACGTATCCATTTGACTTTTGTGGATGTTAATTTCAGCTTCTCCAGCCTTGTTTAGGTGTAATAATGAAGGTGTTGTTGCTCTCCCATAGACTTTAATGGTAATCGCTCATAATCGATGCTCACTATCGAAAAACCTTATCGATAGCGGCCGACTATCGACTATCGCTCGATCTCGATAGCCAACGCAATCGCTCGACACTATTTATGACATTAGGGGGCTTAGAAATTTTTAAGTAATTTTTCACATTTTCAAGGCAATTTGCAACACTGTTTTAGGGACCAGTCCAGTTCTGACATTGCTTTGAGTTGCCTACATGTTAGATACCCCCATAAATGAAACCATCTAAGAAACAACACCCCTTGAAGTATTTAGAAAAGTGTTTAAGAAGATTGTTAACCAATTAGGTATTTCAGAGAAATGAAAGGGGTTGTATCATTTCATTAAATGGTCTTCAGAATAAGGGGACAGTGAAAACAAATAATTTTGCAATTGGATGTCATTAGCAAAGCTCTCTTGCTTTCACAGTGTCCTTTATCTTCTGTTTCTGTAAACACAGTTCCCCAGTGCTGGTTTGATTCCTCCTCCTGTCCTGTCATTGGCTGAGGGCTCTACTAATTTACATTCTGTCTGGTCCCCTGTCGGATTCATGGGAGCGAGCATTCTTATCTCTCTCACTCAGAGTAAGGGACCAGCAGGAATTTCACTCTGCATAGCCAGAAGAAACACAATAACACTTCTACAATCAGAAAACAGCAGAAATGTGCCTCGATCCCTGCTTCTCTCACTCAGAGTAAGGGGCCGCAGCAATTTCACTCTGCACACCCAGCAGAAACATACTGCAGCTGATTCTACAATCAGAAAACAGCAAAGTGCCAAGGTGCCTAACTCTCCTGCATAGAAGGGAGATCTGTGCCATTCATAGAAGACTGGATTCAACTGTAACAAACCTCCAGCTGAGAGAGAAGAAATCAAAGAAGACTGAGTTCATAGAATACTGTCTAGATTGAATGCAGGTATGTGGTATTTAAACAGCTCTTACAAAATAAGTCATAGGGAGAGAAACAGTGAGATGTGGACTCAGACAGAGAGGGGGGAGAACAGGGCTCGGGAGCGAGCATGAACAGTGAAGGGGGAGATGATGTCATCACCCTTCAGTTAAGAAACACCCAGCTGGGAGGGGAAGAAACGCTGAGAAATTGTAGAGCTGAGAAATTGAAAATACTTTGAAACACGCGAACTGAAGAAGTGATACATCCCCTTTAAAAAACAGTGGAGGGGAAATCTAAAAATTTCCCTTTTTTTTGTAGATTTTCAATTTTTATCCATTATTCACTGAAACATGATAGACGTGACAAAGGAAATGCAACTCAATATTGATTCTCCCAGTTCTGTCATTTTTTCAGACATCCCATATGTAGCCCTATTGCTCTATTTGGCTCAACCACAAGAATAGGTGGAGCACCAAACACAATTATATTTGCCATTCCTGGTTTGCGCAATGGTGCTAGAACTTAATAAACACCCCTAAGAAGACCCTATATTGGAAACTACAACCCTTAAGGAATATATCCAGGAATGCACCTGACAGGTGTTTCACAATTTTTTTTAGCATTAGGCTGTGAAAATGAAAACTTTTTTTTCCCAACAACCAATATTAACTGAAAAGATTTCATTTTTACAAGGAATCCTGGAAAAAAAAGACCCAAATTTTGTTTCACAATTTCTTTCAAGTTCGAAAATACCCTATAAATGAATATAAACTGCTGTTTGGGCGAATGGCAGGGCGTACAAGGAAGGGAACACTATTTGGCTTTTGCAACACAGATTTTAATGGGTGCCATGTCGCATTTGCAACGCCTTCAAAGTACCAGAACAGTTGAAAGCTTCCAGAAGTCACTATATTTAGGAATCAACACCTCACATGGATCTCATCTATGGTTTGAATTGTGCATTTTGGTGTTCCACAGTTCCATTGGGCCATGAAAATGGGGCAGGGGGAAAGTAGTTCCACCATTGTGTTTTGGACTTCAATTTTACAGAGTTTTTCATGCAGTGTAAAGGACAGGATAGCTTTACTATGTTAGTTGGTACAATTGCAATGATATAAATTGTATATAGTTTTTATGTTTTATTACTTTTACACAATAGAAATGTGTTTATGAAAAATTGTGTTTTGCTAGCCATAACTTTTTTATTTTTCTGTATATGGAGTTATGAGCTTTTTTTTTGCAGGATGGGTTGACATTTTTATTGGTACCATTAAGGGGTGCATATGACGCTTTGATAACTTTTTATTATTTTTTTGTGAGGCGTTTTGAACAAAATACAACATTCATGGTGTTTTTTCATTTTTATTTTTTACAGCAGTCACCGTTCGGTATAAATAACCTGCTTGCTATACTCAGCAGGTTGATACAAGTACAGTGATACCCAATTTGTATATTTTTTAATGTTTTTCTTATTTTACACAATATAATCACTTTTATTCAAATAGGAAAATATGTTTTTGTATCGTCGTAGACTGAAAGCCATAAGTTTTTTAATTTTCTGTCTATGGAGTTGTGTATGGGCTTGTATTTTGCAGGATGAGCTGACGTTTGTATTCCTATCATTTTAGCATTTAGATGAGTTTTTGATCGCTTTTAAATCCGTTTTTTGGAAGGCAGGGTAAAGAAAATACTGCAATACTAGTAGTGTTTTTTTTATTTTATGGCTAAACCCACACAAATAGTTTTTTTTTTTTCTAGTTGAAGCGTTTTTTAAAAAAAGTTTTTATTGTGTATTATTTTCTGATAGCCATAACGTATTTATATTTCCATATACATAGCTGTTTAAGGGCTTTTTTTTTTAGAGAACTGAAGTTTTAATTGGTACCACTTGGGTGTTTATATGGGTTTTTGATCACTGTTTATTCCATTTTATGTGCTGTGGGATGAACAAAAATTCTGTGATTTTCTTTCGTTTTGCATGCAGTGATACCAAATATGCGTACGTTATTTATTTTTGATCTTTTTGGGGCAATTGACATTTTTGAAAGAGAAAAAGGCAGTGTATGTGTTTTTATTTTATTTTTTGTATTTGTGCTTTACATTTTTTACTTTTTCAATTTGTTTGCACTTTTTTTTTTTACTTTTTTTACTTTTCCCCATAGGGAAATTGTATCAGTGATCTTCAAATCACTGATACAATAGAGAGCAGCACATAGTAGAAATGCTATGTACTGATCTCTATGGCAACTGTCACTCATCTTGCCTGGTCATGCTCGACATAGTTATGTCACAGACAGCCTGGTCTGTCATGTAAGCAGCCAGCAGCGGCAATCATGCTGCTCTTTCCTTCTGTCTTACCCTTAGCTGCAGCGATCGCCATATATCGTGGCAGCTAAGGGGTTAATCACCCGCTCACTCCGGCCATGGGTGATCTAGCATGGGACCAGCTGTAATACAGCTGGTCCCATGTCCCATGTAATACAGCTGGTCCCATGTCGCGATCATTTGGACCTCGCTTGAGAGCCCGCACGATGTCCAGGAACTACTGGTATGTCCATTTGTGGGAAATCACTTCCCACTAGAATGTACCGGTACGTCCAGTATTTTGGACAGAATCGTCAATGGGGGCACCAAACAGAACCTGAAACACAAATATGAATTTGGCCATATTTAGATCATTTGTACCTATGCTAAACAATATGTTAGCGATGCAAGTATAATGTACATAGTTTTGTTAATTTAGCAATTACAAGCTACATGTGTAACATGTCTGTGATACTGTGGCAAGCAGGAGGAGATGTGCAGATGTTGTGGTGGAGGACCTGCTGAGATCTGTAGTTCCACACAGCTAAACAATGGTCATGACAACTGCAGTGGGACACAGGACATGGGGCATGTTCCTGAAGCATGCACATACACTTTAGTGCCGTCCCCCCGGCCACAAAAACAGACCAGTATTTGTCCTCTGCCGTGAGGATGAGCCCTAATTTTTATCGTGCGTACACTTCCAAGGTGAGACACCGAGGGCCACATGTATGAAAACTGTCTAGGTCTAAAATTCACTTTGTTGCACATAGCAAGCAATCAGAGTTCTAATTTTTTGCTAGGTGCAACAAAGTGAATTTTAGACCTAGACAGTTTTCATACATGTGGCCTTAGAATCTGAAAAACATCCTTTTATTACAAATGGATCTGGATAAGTTGGACGCTTGGGCAGAGAAGTGGCAGATGAGGTTTAAAACATATATATTCTACGTTGTGCAATTGGGAAGCTAAAATACTTTCCATTATTACTTGTTGAACAGTAAAACTCTGGGTAAAAGTGACATGGAGAAAGACTTGGGAATCCTTGTGTCAGGCAACAGAGGCCAAGGCAAATAGGATTATGGGGTGTATTAAAGGGGACATAGATGCACATGATGAGAACATTATCCTACGATTATAAAAGTCACTGGTTAGACCACACATGGAATATTGTGTACAGTTTTGGGCACCAGTTCACAGGAAAAACATTGTAGAGCTTGAACAGGTTGAAAGAGGGTAACAAAAATAATAAAAGGACTGGGTGGACTGCAAGACCCAGAAAAATTAGCAAGATTATGGTTATTTAGTTTTGAGAAAAAATGGTTTCAGGGGAACATAATAAATATGTATAGATATATTAAAGGTCAATATAGAGATCTTTCCCAAGATCTGTTTATACCCAGGACTATATCGAGAACAAGGGGGCATCCTCTATGTCTTGAGGAAAGAAAGTTTCTACATAAACATAGAAAGGGATTCTTTACTATGAGAGCTGTGAGACTCTGGAACTCCCTGCCAGAAGAACTTGTCATGGTGAATCCACTAACATAATTCATGAAGGGTCTGGATGTATTTCTAGAGTGACTAGGATTCTGGAGAAGGGTTGTCAATCCATGGATACATTCTGATTGCCAGATTGGAGTCGGGAAGGAATTGTTTCCCTAAAATGAGGATAATTGACTTCTACCTCATGGGAGAATATGCCTTTCTCTGGATCAACACTATAGCACAATAGGCTGAACTGGATAGACTTTTTTCGGCCTTACAAGCTATGTAACTATGTAACATTGTATGATTTTTAAATAATTAATTGTCATGTTATTACATGAAAAAAGTGTTTGATCACCTACCAACCTGCAAGAATTCTGGCACTCACACACCTGTTAGGGTGCTTTCACACGGTGCGTTTTTGGTGCGTTTTTGATGCATTTTTCAATGCATTTTTTTGTGCAGGAAGGTACAGCAATTAATGCTGTACATTGCTGCACAAAAATCACGGCAAAAATCGCGGTAATTACCGCGATTTTACCGCGAATTTACCGCAATTTTTGCCGCGATTGGTGTGCAGTAATGTACAGCATTAATTGCTGTACCGTCTTGCACAAAAAATGCATTGAAAAACGCACTAAAAACGCACCGTGTGAAAGCACCCATAGTTTTTCTTTAAGAAGTCCTCTTTATCTGTATTAACCCCTTAATGACTTTGCGTTTTATTTTTTGTTGACACGTTTGTTTTTCCTCCTCGCCTTCCCAGAGCCATAACGTTTTTATTTTTTCCACCTACATAGACATATGAGGATTTTTATTTTACGGGACAAGATGTACTTTCTAACTGTGTTATTCACTGAACTAAAGGATATACAGGCAATCCCCGGGTTGCAATCCAGATAGGGACTGTAGGTTTGTTCTTAAGTGGAATTTGTATGTAAGTCGGAACAGGTAAATTTATTAAATGTATCTCCAGCACAAAAGGGTTTTTTATTTTTGAATAATGCAGGAAAGGGTTTTTACATTTGCTTTGCTGTCTGTTAAGAAGATTTCACCTCATTTTCACCTCATGTGCTGCTGTGGCATTCTGGAACTTGTCATTCCACAGCTAATATCTGCTGTGGAACATGGAACTACAAGTGCCAGCATGTCCCATAAGTCTCCGTTTGTAACTAGGGGACAGATGTAAGTCGGAACGGTGTAAGTCGGGGACCGCCTGTACTGTGAAACCCAAAAAAAATTTCAAGTGGGACAAATTGTGAAAAAAAAACGTATTTGAGCCATGTTTGCAGGTGTTTTGCTTTTACAGCATTCAATCTTCGGTAAATATGATGTGTTATCTGTATTCTACAGGTAGATGCAAATGTATGGTTTCCGGGTTTCCGTTATGTTTTGGTGCCTTAAAAAATTCCAAATACTGGCTACTTTTCAAATTTGCGCCGTGGTGCCATTTTCTGTGACTAATAACTTTTTTGAATTAATACCTAAGGACTAGAGATGGGCGAAGTTCTCAAAAATTAAATTCGGTGACTTCGCCGAATTTCCCGACAAAATTCTTTTCGGTCCGAATTCGGGACGAATCGCGTTAAAAATCAGCTATTTCCAGGCTGCACAGAGCCTGCAGGGTGCTGTAGAATGTTTTGCCATGCTTAAATATGCAGAGGGAGCTTGGTTTGGTCTTCATAATTTGTTGTGTTTTAGTATGACACGCACATGACTGCCACCGCTCTTAGAATCGCTTTACTATAAAATTCCCTGGGCACTTAAGAGGGCAAAACTGACCAAAAAAATGAAGGAGGAATGTAGCCTGATAAAGTCATGGCAGCGAAAGCTGGAAAAAAACAAGCTGAGGGCTCAGGTTGCAACATCAGTGACAGAGTGTGGAGGTGACGGCAGCAGCCACAGCAGCATAAGGTCAGAGAGTGACACAATGACATTCTGGAGGTGGCAAAAATAGGAGTAGGCCACAGAGTGGCACAATGACACAGTGTGGAGGTTACGGCAGCAGCCACAGCAGCAGAATGAGGTCAGACAGTGGCACAATGACATTCTGGAGGTGGCAAAAACAGGAGTAGGCCACAGAGTGGCACAATGACACAGTGTGAAAGTCACGGCAGCAGCCACAGCAGCAGCATGAGGTCAGACAGTGGCACAATGACATTCTGGAGGTGGCAAAAACAGGAGTAGGCCACAGAGTGGCACAATGACACAGGGGTGGGGTCACGGCAGCAGCAAAAGCAGCAGCAGGGGGTCAGACAGGGGAAACCTTTAAAGAGTGTGGGGTCACGGCAGCAGCCCAGAGCAGCATGAGGTCGGGGCAGTGGCAAAAAGAAAATTCGGGAGGGGGCAAAACAGTAGTGGGCCACAATGGAAAAAAAGACAGAGAGTGGAGGTCACAGCAGAACCCCAAAGCAGCAGCATGAGATCAGACAGGGCACAATGAAAAAATTTTGGAGGTGGAAAAAACCAGTATTTGGGCCACAGAGTGGCACAATGACAGAAAAGTGGAGGTAGGGCAGGATCAACAGAAAAAAATTGAGGTCAGGATTTGGCACAATGACGGGGGTGTGGAGGCACGGCAGCAGCAACAGCGCAGCTGAGGTCAGGCAGGGGCACAAAGACATTCTGGAGGGGGAAAAAACAGTAGTAGGCCACAGAGGGGCCCAAATGACAGAAAGGGGGGGTTTCAGGGCAGCGCCACAGAAGCAGCATGAGATCAAAACAGGGGCACAATGAAAAAAATTCTGGGGGGGTGGCAAAACAGAAAGTGGGCCATAGAGGACACAATGACAGAGAGGGGAAAGGTGAGGGCGGAGCAACAGCATGAGGTCAGAGAGTGGCACAATGACAGGGGGGGTTGAGGTCAGGGCAGCAGCCACACCCAGCAGAAAGGGGTTTCGGGGCCAGGGGCAAAATTGACATTTTGGAGGGGGAAAAACATTAGTGGGGGCCACAGGGGGAAACAATACAGAGAGTGGGTTAAACGGCATCAGCAGCATAAAGGTCAGAGAGTGGACAATGAAACGTGTTAAAGGTCAGGGGCCGCACCCCACAGCACCCGCTTGAGGTAAAACAGTGGCACAATGAATTCTGGGGGTTGGCAAAACATTTATTAGGTAACAGAGTGGAAAATTGACGGAGGGGAATATGAAGCAGAAAACAGTATGAGGTCAGGAGGGGCCAATGACACAGGGGTGGATGTCACAGCCCAGCAACAGCAGTAGCAGCATAAAGGTTCTTTGAGGGGCACAATGCCAGGTGTGGAGGGGGGTGGCCCAATACACCCCCGGGTAAAGATGGTGGTAGGCAGAAGGAGAAACTGCAGCGAGTTTTGGGCAATCGGGCGGTTGGCAGCATCAAAATTTAAGGGGGCTGAGGCAGGTAGTTTAAACCCAGACTCTTTTTCTCACTTTTTGGGGGTGGGGGTCTTGGTGATGTAGCTGACCCCTAAGGTATTGGTGTTTTGGAAACCCTGGCCGATCCACGCCTGATTCATCTTGAAAAAGGTTTCAGTAGTTCCACATTTCCCTTGGACCAAGGGGGGTTTTTCCCTTTGGGGGGAAAACGATGGCCCCCCCCCCCTAAAAAACCCGCTCTAAATGCCACAAACTGGCCGGGCCAGGCCCGTTCCCCAAACTGCAAACTCGGAAAGTTGCGGCCACACATCCTTTTTGGGCCCGCCCGGGTAGCCCCAGGGGATTTTTCAAAACTGGTGTGGCAGAGTGCTGTAAAAAGAAGGCCACCACCTTTTGGGTTTCGGATCTGCCCCCGGTCCTGCTGTTTCGGGCGATTTGCCCTCCTCACTAGGGGGGGTAGTGAAGGAAGGGCTCATCAACGACTCCAAAATTTGGTTTGCTGCTGAGGGAGTGGTATTTCTCCTACCCCCCCCTTTTTCCCCTCACCGGTGGCAAGTGGCACTGAGCGCTAAAGAACCCCCCGGGTTTCACCCCTGTCTAGGGGGATGATCCCCAACAAAAAGGGCAGGGGCCCCAAATGACTATGGAGGTTTTTTTTCCTTTGTTTTTTTTAGTTTTTTTCCCCTTTAAACAGGGGGGGAAAAAGGCTCCAAATTTTTTGGACCTTAGCGAGGGCCCCAATAGGGTGGAGACCAAAAGCCCATCCCTTAGGGATGGTGACAATTTTCGGCTGTCACAACCAAAGGCCCAAATCAGCTTTCGCGGGCCACCCTGCACAAGACTCTGAGGGGCCCCTGCCTCCATCTCCACGGGTTACTGCCACGGTGCTTGCAGGTCTTCTGCCTGGGTCTTCCTCTTCTCCATCAAAATTCCTCCAGCTGCCCCTGCCCCCTCCTCTTTTTTTCACCTGTGGGGAAAATCCATCTTTTTCCCCGAAAAATCCCTTCTGCCCAATGTCCCTCCTCCTCCCCCCCCTTTCCTCCTTTTTCAGCCCCAACCAAACTCTTGGGGGCCGCAAAGGTGTATCCCCAAAACGTCTCCAATCCGCTGCCCAGACAGATTTTTAAAGTACCCTTGTTCCGGGACTGAAGCAGGGGAAAATAAAGTTTTTCCCACCCCGAAAGGTTATTTGCCCTGACAAATAACCTTCCCTCAAAAATTCGGCGGTGTCGGGCATGAGCTGCCATGGCTGACATAAGTTACACAGGGGAGTACTCTGTCCTGCCTGGATCACAAAAAATCTTTAATGGCCTTTCTCTGTTTATACAGTCGTCCAACATGTGCAAGGCTGGAATTCCCCTGGGTGGAAAACATCGCATATCAAGTGTGTTGGGGGGGGGCCGTTCTGCCGCGCAACTCGAGGGGGTGTTCCCGGCTTTGTAGGAATGGATGAAGTGCATTTTACAGTTTTCCCGGCCATTTTCAGAAACTTTTTAAAAATCGGTGGGAAAAACTTTTGGATCCTTATACAACCAGATTGAAAACTTCTCCAGCAGGGGGCAAAGGGGCCATCCCCCCTCGGTTTCACGCGGCACCATGTTTCCTCCCATTGGGCCCGGACACCAGGGTTTCCCTTTGGGAGTTTTGGCCCCGGAGAAAGCACACACCCATTTCTTGCTGCCTGACGCGGAAAACAGTTTTCCCCTCCTGTGGACCCTTTTTGCCCAGGGAAACCAGGGGTATAACTGCGTGACACCGCGTGCCTTACACATTGGGGAAAGATTTGGGGCATTTTTTTTTTTTTAAATTTTTGGAGGCTGAGATGGTGGTGGGGGGTGGAGGGGGAGGAGGAAAGGGGGACTTTTGGGGCAGGAAACCGCAGTTTGGGCAAAAAAGGAGGAGGGGAAAACGGCGTCTCCGTCCAAGTTGTTGGGGTCCCCGGGAAAGGGGAACCATTCAACCCCGGGGGGCTTTAAAGGGCATTTTTGTCTGGCCCTGACACGCAGTTACAGCTCCAGCGCCCCCGCTGCCTGCACCCTTGGGAAAAACCGATAACTCAAAGACTGGCCCCCCTCTTCCCGTTTACATATTTTTTGAAGGCAAATTTCTCCTTTTTGGAAAAGGGGAAATTTTCGGGTTGGAACTCTCCCCTTCGGCTCCCGGGAAAAGCCATTTGTTCTCTGAACGGGCAGAGTCCACCATTTGGAAAGGGAGGACTGCAGTACCACAACTTGGGCGGAGCACGGTCAGCTTCCCGCCCTTAGGTGGTTTGGACGCAAATGTTGTCTCTTTTTCAAACGCCCCCACTGAACGACTCTGGGCAATGGTAGCGAGGGGGCAGGGCATCTGGGCCGGGGGGGTGTTTTCAAAAAGGTACAGCCCCTTCTGCAGAGGTGGGGAGCCTTGATGGCTGCAAAGGCATGGGCCTTGGGGGGCTGCTGCTGTTGTTTTTCTGCGGTGGCTAGATGGACCCCAAAAAATCTGAGCCACGTTTCTCCCCCCGGGGCCCCCGGAAAGGGGGGAAAAATGCATGTTTGGGCGCAGGGCCGTGGTGCCAATTTTTTGCTCCCTGCCCCGTTTCACTATCTGCCCACAGATTTTACATATTCCCTAATTTTGGTCCTCCGGTGTCTTAGCAAAGAACTGCCACACCGCCTAGTACGGGTTTTTCCCCCAAACCCCTCCCACTGAGTGACTACTACCCCGTTGCCTCGCGACCCGGTGCCGCTTCTTTCTTGGGGCTTGCGAAGCGGGTTTTTTTAACCCCCTTTGGCCCCCTAGGCTCCCCCCTCACAAATGCTGGGTATATTGCTGACTCACGGCCACACCCAAACCCCCTTGGTGGCTGCGCTGCGCCGAAAGCGCAACGACGCCCTTTTTCTCCCGACGGTGAAAAAAGCCCTTGCCCCAATCGGCTCCCCCGTGCGGTCGGCTACATCATCATTTTTTGTGTTTCATCGTCACTGCTGTCCTCATCACCAGGGGCTTGGGATGCAGAGGCCCGCCCCCTCACAACAAAGACCTCCAAAAGCCACTCTCCACTCTATACTTTGCCGCCCACTGCAAGAAACAGGGGGAAAATTTGGGCCCCCTTTTTTGCTGCCAAGTAAACTGTGACTGCCCTCCCAAAAAATTCAACCTCGCTTTTTTAGTGGGGGCGAGCCCAGACCAAAATAGTAGATCTCGGCGGTGGGGAACCCGGGTGGACAGGGGGGGTTGGGGACAGGTGAGGGCTGCTGCCCTTTCCCGGGCCATGCCAAAATAAGGGTTTTTGTCTGCGTTTTCCCAAGACTTTGGCGGGGTTTTTCAGATGTCATAAGGGGAGGAATGGGGGTGACCCGTCAACCAATTAAAACCAATTGGGTTTTTGAACAAAAACACGGCCCCTAGATGCCCGCAGTTTTGGCCTCACCCCCTGACCCCCCTGCGAAGTCCCCTTTTCGTTTTTGCGCCTGGGCCTGCTTTCCCGGAATGTTTGTGCCACTGCCCCCTCGCGGTGAAAAAGCCTGCCACCTCCTGTCTGACATTCTCCTTTTTTCTAAAATGTACCCTAACTTTTTTGAAATTCCCGTATTTTGATTTAAAAACACAACCTTAAAATTTTCTCCCAAAAAAACCCCCTAACAAGCTTTGGGGGCCCTTGGATATAAAATTTCACTCCCAAATGGCCAGGGGAAAAATTTTTTCTTGTTGTGCCCCTTTAAAAAAAATTTGTTTTTTTACTGAATATAAAAAACACAAACGGGCTTTAATTAACCTTCGATATGAATTAAAGCCAAAAGGGAAAAAATTTTACTTTGGAGGGGAAAAAAAATTTTGTTTTATAACCCCAACAGCAAACAACGCTTTTTTAACCCCTGGATCTAAATTGCGCAAAGAAATGAGAAAACCAAAAATTACCACTTTGTAGCGTGTTAAAATGGCGTGTATTTTCGGTACAGAACAACAAAAAACTTAATTAACCTTCGGTTGAATTATGCTACAGGCAAAATTGCTTCTTTGGCGTGAAAAAGAACTTTTTTTTAGTGACCACAACAGCAAACAACGCTTAATTAACCCCTGGATCTAAATTGCGCAAAAGAAATGAGCAACCAAAAATTACCACTTTGTATGTGTTAAAATGCCGTGTAATTTTACGTACCCAACAACAGAAAAACGGAATTAACCTTCGATCACGAATTATCTACAGGCAAAATTTCTTCTTTGGCGGTGAAAAAGAACGTTTCTTTTAGTGACCACAACAGCAAACAACGCTTAACAAAATCCCTGGATCTAAAATCGCAAAAGAAATGAGCAACCAAAAATTAAGTGGTATTTGGTTTGGTAAAAACCTGTTTCTTTTAACTGAATACAACGGGAAAACAGGCTTAGATAACCCTTGCATATTCAATGTGCCCCAAGAACTGAGCAGATAGCATAAAAATGTATATGCAGCTGCATGGACAACCACTGGACTTCAGTTCCAATACCCACAAAACCCAGAATTAGAACGTAAAAGAAGCAGTCTCTGAGAAAAGCTGTGACACCCCCAAAAATTGCTGATAAAAAAGTGAGTTCTTAGTATGAGATATCATAAGCAGCCGTGGCAGCACCTTTCCTACTCATACAGTGAGAGCGGTATGAGCTCCCAGTGTCCGCCCGGACTTATATATGCTGTGACGTCACAGAATCCCCTCGGTCTCTGATTGGCTTCATCTTTTTCACATATATCACTGCAATAAATCCTGTTAAAACATAACTTTTAATTATCTTTTTTTTAAAAAAATTAATATCTAAACCCCCATACATTACCACTACATACCTAATGAGACAGCATACTGTGCACTATCTGCCAGTGGAGTAATCGCCCCGATAAGACGGCTCCGCTTTAATGACAGACAATTCACTACATGCGTGTATAAACACCTTAAATCCCAGCTATCCCGACGCGTTTTCCCCCATACAATTCTAGGGTTCATCAGGGGATCAAAATTTCTCTCACTGTGGAAAAAGAATACGCTATATACAACGCATTTTATCACAACACATGTACTTCAAATTAGATAAATAAACTGATACTTAGCTCAAGTGGGTGCCAGGATAATGACGATACATTCCCGCAGCACCTCTAGTACGCGGCAATCTTATCTTGGGTGCCAGCGTACTAGAGGTGCTGCGGGAATGTTAAACGTTCATTATACCTGCAAGCACTTGAGCTAAGTATCAGTTTATTTTATCTAATTTTGAAGTACATGTGTTTGTGATATAATGCTGTATATAAGCGTATTCTTTTTCACAGTGATAGAAAATTTTGAATCCCTGATTTAACCCTAGAATTGTATGAGTGGAAACGCGTCGGGATAGCTGAGATTTAAAGTGTTTATACACGCATAGTATGTGACATTGTCTGTCCATAAAGCCGGAGCCGCTCTTTATCGGGCGATTACTCCACTGGCAGATAGTGCACAGTATGGCTGTCCTCATCCTAGGTATTTAGTGGTAATGTATATGGTTTTTAGATTATAAATATTTTTAAAAAAAGATAAGTAAAAGTTATGTATAACAGGGATTATTATTTGCAGTGATTATATGGTATAAATCCTCTGTTCATATAGAATTTGTAGTATTTCTTTCATCTCTGCACATGTCATGTATAATGTTGAGCGATTATTATCGACAAAGTTGAAATCGGCAAGGTTTTTATGGTGGTCGAAATTTTTAGATCATGCGATAATTAAGGCTTAAATCTGTGCATCTGTATTAAGATCGCGCCATTTCCGGCGCTTCTGTACATTTTGGCGGCCATCAAATCAGATTACATAATAGAGCAGTCGTGCGATTGTGTGTGCACGTCCATGACTGGGATGTGGTATGGTTGCCGAGTTGGCTAGGAAAATCACATTAACCTCGTTTTACATAGAACTGCGTTTCCTGTCAGCCTCAGTGTCCTCTGCAGCGATCTCAGAGCAGAAGGACATGCGCTCTGCTTGTGTCCAAAACAGCTCAGCGAAATTATTATATTCCTTCCACAGAGAAACCAACTACTACTAGGCTTGTAATCCTTACAATTTAGTTTAGATAGAGATTGGAAGATTTAATATAGTAAGGTAAGAATATTTAAAAGGAGCATCTACCGCTGAAAAGTTCCATGGGGGGGAGCAGAGTGTGGGCCCCCCGGGCGAACACAGACAAGGCTCTATAAGAATACTAGATAAAGTTCACCAAGACATAGAGTTAGACATTGCCATACCTTTATTATAAACAGTGTTTTTACTATAGAAATAGTTTCCTGATATTGGCAGCCTGTACTTATAGGATACACATCTTTTTCCTAGTAAATGCAGGTCTCTTTGTTAGGTGCAAAAACACCACTTTTATTATCAGTATACATTTCAGAAAGGTGTTCATTTTCAATTTTGCCCATTTCACATTTGTTGATATATCCCCTTGTACTTAATTAGAAATCCAGCATAGTCAGCACAGGTTGAATAGGTGCCGAAAAAATACCTGTAATATCCGAATAATGTTTCAATACGTGTTTTTTGACTCTCTTTGGCGCACTACAGCTTTGTTCATGGAGTGCACCTTGCACTTAAATGTGAATACTGCAATTTGTAGTCACCACAGTGATTGATAGGTGCCAACAAATACCTTTTATTATCCGAATACATTTCAGATACCGTGTTTTTCACTTGCGCACTACAGTTTTGTCATTGAGGCAGCCTTGCACTGTAAATGTGAATACTGCAATTTTTAGGTCACCACAGGTGAATTTTAATAGTGCCAAAAAAATACTTTTATTATCCGATACATTTCAGATATGTGTTTTTTCACTTTGGCGCAGGCCTCTTTGTTGATAGATCTACTTTGCAGTTAAATTTGAATACAGCATTTTTCATCGTCACCACAGGTGAATTGAATAGGTGCCAAAAATACGTTTTATTATACTAATACAATACAGATACGTGTTTTTTTTGCACTTAGCCCAGTCCAGTTTGTTTGATAGAGCACCTTGCAGTTAAATATGAATCCAGCAATTGGTGTAGATACACTGGTGAAGAAGATAGGTGCCAAAAAATACCTTTTAATATCGAAAACATTACAGATACGTGTTTTTTTCACTTGGCGCACTACAGCTTTGTTCATTGAGGCACTTGCACTTAAATGTGAAGCTGCAATTTTTTAGTCACCACAGTGAATTGATAGTGCCATAAAAAACTTTTTTATTATCCGAATACATTTAAGATACGTGATATTTTTTTTTATTTTTTTTTTTTTTTATTTTTTTTTTTTTTTTTTTTTTTTCAACTTTGGCGCAGGCCAGCTTTATAGATAGATCTACTTTGTCAGTTAAAATTGAATACAGCAATTTTGTAGTCACCACAGGTGAACTGGATAGGTGCCAAAAAACCTTGTATAATCCGATTACAATTACAGAACAGTGTTTTTTGCACTTTTTGCCCAGTCCAGATTTTTTGATAGATCCATCCATGCAGTAAATCTGAATCCAGCAATTGTGTAGTTACACTAGTAATTGATAGGTGCCAAAAAATACCTTTTTATTATTCTAATACATTTTCAGATACATTTTTTTTACTTTGGCGGCACTACAGCTTTGTTCATTGACGCAGCTTGCACGTAAATCTGAAAAACAGAATTTTTAGCGACACCACAGGTGAATTGAAAGGTGCAAAAAATACCGGTATTATACGAAAACATAACAGATACGTGTTTTTTACACTTTGCCCAGTCCAGATTTGTTGATAGAGACACCTTGCAGTTAAATTTAATCCGCAATTTTTGTTTTGATTAGAAGGGATTTGAAATAGCTGTGATTTTTGGCCGTCTTTTAATAAAGACTTTCCAAAACTATTCCATACCTTCTCAAATTTTTATATTCTGAACAGGAGCGAAATGCAGGTGTAAGTCGAGCAAAGAGTGGGAAGCACATGGAGGTAGAGGTACGAGAGAAGGTGCTCCTTCCAGTGCTGGCGACAACATCGCATGCCAGCGGATCATCATTGCAGGACGACAGGCCTGTCACGCTGGGTCATGGCCTCTGTGAATCTCAGGTAACGAATACGCGCAATCGTCCTCAGTGGTTAATGCAACCTGCATCCAGCAGTCTTCCCTCCTGCCCTCCAGTCAGGCCACAAATGTCGTTACCCATTTTCAGCATCGCCCAACATGAAGCAGCCCAAATGTCAACTCGTTGTACCCAACTGGGGATAACATTGTTGAAAACTCTTTGATGAAAAAATGGGTTGGGGGGTAGAAGGCATGTTAAAGATCAAGAGGATGATTTGTTTGCTTGCCCCCGTTATGATCCCATCGAGGAGGAGAAGGAAGCGGCAATCGGCAAAATCCGGGCGGTCGGAACCCCTTGAGGCCCTCTTGCTTGTACCCCGCAGTTTTGGATGGAAAGTCAGGACGCCCCAAGTCCCTGTGTTGATGATGATGATGATGACGACATTGCGGATCCATCGTGGTCTTTTCCGCAAAATTTTGCTTGCGAGCGCTTCTCAGGGGACGAGGGGGAAAGGAGGGGGTAGTGTAAATACGGGCCGCCACAAAAGGGAGGGCGGTGCAGAAGCCCCGTTTATATGATTCCGCCACCCACGGTCAGCGAAAAACCCGCTCCTCGCTTATCCCCGTCAAAAAGGGTCCCAAAGGACTTGAAAAATTTTGGTTTTCGGGAAAAAAACCTTGGGCCCCCCAAAATTTAAAAGGTATTAAAGGGGGGAACCAAAAAAGGCGGGCCGGGCTAAACCGTCCCCCCTTGTTCCCCCTCCTCCCCCTCCGCCACCACAAGCGTTCCTAGTGCCCATGTCTCTCAGAGTCTGATCAGGGATCCCCTCCGCTTCAGCCTCCCCGTTGCCCAAGTCCCACCCCCCAACCAGGACCATCCTAACCCTTTTTCCGCCGGGTTTTTGACGACCTGCATGCCGTCAGCGGGCAGTCTAGAGCCCCCTTCTGTCTTCCAGGTTTGGAGCAGAAGAAACATTTTCAACCCAAACCCCCCAAACCCAAAAGCTGAATGTCGGCATTCCAGGCTTTTGCCCTTGGAAATGTTCCCTTTCCGTCTGGGGGACACGATGGGTTCCGCCACGTCTGGCCTTGCCCCCCCCAATACAGATGCGAGCAGGCATTTCTTTCCCAAAAAAGCCGTCCCTCCCCTGGCCGAAAGTTTTTCATCTAAATTTTTTAAAGCCGTTGTCTGCATCTGGGGCCCGGAAAAAGCCCTCTAAAACCCGACAAGGGAAATAGAAACCCGGGCAAGGCCGCTATATTTGGGGGAAGCTCTGGTTAGTGGGTGGATGTTCTGGGGTGAGGTGGCTTAGGCTCGGCGACGCTCTTCAAAACCGCGGGGATGGTGCAGGGCTTTTCCCCCCCAAGGTCCTCTGGGGGCATCAGTGCCAGAGAACCAACCCGTTTAAATTAATTGTTTGGGACCGCCCAAACCCAAAGGTCAGAGTTTTGGGGACGGTTTCCCCGCAACGAGAGAGGTGTGGGTGACAAGAACTTGTGAAAGGAAAGGTGGTAGCGAAAGGGCAAAATTTGGCCCCCCTTAAGTTCAGAGGCTGGAGACACCCTTTTGCCTGGACATTCATGAACTGGTCGTCCAGAAATTTCTAAAGAGCTCCCGGGCTGGACTCCCCTGTAAAGAGGCCGAGGTTGAGTTCGCACTTCCCCCGTTCGCACCCCGCTTGTCCCGCCCCGGGGTGCGTTCGGTTCAGCCGGCCCCCCGTCAACCACTCATTGTTGAGTGGAAACACGCTGGAAATTTCCCCCCTCCACATGCTCCCGCGATTTGGCGAGCGCAATGCCATTACGCAGTACGAAAGGGGGCACATGGCTGACAGCAGCGGTTCGGACCCCGGGGGGGTTGAGCCCTCGAGAGTGGAGGGGGGTGAAAGGCTCGCTTCCCTTGCCGTTTTGAAGAGCACCCAAAAAAAGGTCAGTGCGGAAACCCCAAAGCCCCTTTTCAGCATGAGCATTGTGGTGTCTTGTTTGGAAAAATGTTGGACACTCGAAACAAAGGTCCCCCAGCGAGGAGGAGGAGACGGACAAATGCGGAAAGGAGCCCTTTTTCTCGTCAAAACCAAAGGTCCCCAAGTTTCACAATTTCATCCGTTTCATTAGGGAGTGGTTCGGGGTCCAGGCTGTGCAAGGTGGCAACAGTCTCGGGTGCATATCCAGGCAAGTCAGGGTGTGTTGAAGGTGGGAGGAAGCGGGGGAGGGGGAGGGGGGTAGAGGGTTTCCCAGACACGATGTTTCCCAGTCCCTGCTTGGGAAAAAGGTTGGTAGAATTTTTAGGCGAAGGAGGAAGATGAGGAAGATCAGTTTGCTATGCCCCTGACCCCGAGGCTGGGAAATAAGGGTCCATCTCTCACATGAGTGCTTGGGTGTCCCCTTTTGACAAAATGATCCCCGCATTAAAGGGCCATCAAAATTAACAACAGTTTTGGGTGGCCACCCCCTGGATCCCGGTACAAAAAAAAAAACTCAGCCTTTCTTTCCCCCCAAACCCAAATAGAGAGTAAATGCAGGAAAATGAAGACCTTGTGATTGATCAATGGGACATTGTTTGCGTCTGCTTCACGTTCTTCAAATGTCCGGTGGAACAACGCCAGCGACATGCAGAGTGAGTGCCAAGTGCCGTAGCGGCAGCGCAGAGGCAAGGTGGGAGAAGCCTAAAGGGTGACCTCTGGCAATCTTTTTTTCCACCTCACCAACGCATGCAATGCAGGGCACAAAATTAAACACCCAGAGCCAACTTAAGATCAAGGTGCCCGACTTCTGCGTCCAAACCGATGTTTTTGGTGGTTCGACCCCAAAAGACTTCGGGTATCCAAAATGGGAAAAGAAAGGCCCGAGCTAGCCGCCAGATAGAGGTGTTGTCCTGCCAGCGCCGCGTCATATCTGAGGGACCTTCGCACAGTTGGAGGGGTATTAAAGACAAACGCATCCGGCTTTTTCCCGATAATGTGGATCGTTTGACTTTTATCAAAATGAATCAGGATGGATCTTGTGATGTTTTGGCCCAATTGGGGGTCACGTTAGTTGCTGGTTATTCCATTCCCCTTCAAAAGAAATGGTCCTCTTGAAAAAACTTATTTTTAAAATGATCATTTTTACTGAATTTTTATTTCGTTCCCAACAGTTCATTTTGTGGTTTTGCTGTGAGGAGATGTAAAAGACAGAAGGTTTTTCATGACAAAAACCATATTTCCAATTTCTCATTCTAGTGTTGAGCGTTTTCGTTTGGGTATCGACATCGGGAATAGTGTAGTCGGCCATCATCGAAAGGTTTTCGATAGGAGCGTCGATTAGAGCGATGACATTAAATCTATGGGAGAGCAAAACACCCTTTTTCTTACACCCAAAAGGGTGGAGAAGCTGGAAATTAACATCCACAACAGTCAAATGGATACCCGTACATTTTTGGCAAACCACTTAGGTTATAAAAGCCCCAGAAAAAAGTCAGACCATTCCCTTCCCTGTCCTTGTACCCCGCATGACCTTAAACCTGCATCACCCACAATAAAAAAGTGCCAAAGGGAGTATGATTTGCCATCATTTTACTTGAATGGACATTGAATATCCCCTGTCCTGGGAAGCACATGAGCCCCAAACCCGCTGGCATATTTCTTTTAGTTTAGAGTATGTGCCCATTGGGCGGTGTCAGGTCCGGGTTACCACTTTCTTAGTTTTTAGAGCTTTTTTTAATTTTTGGGCTTTTAGGTTTTTTCTGAACATATTTGGATGGTTGTGACAGTTTGTGGGGGGGGTTTTTGCTGACACTATTCCTTAATAGAGCATGTGTTACTTTTGGGGGGGTGTGGTTGTCGGCCTTTTCTCGATAAGGTTGTGTACGGTTTGGGGTTGTGGGGGTCCTTGGAGCAAAATTCTCTTAATAGGTTGGAGGGGCGGTTTGTAGGTTCCTGTCTAGCACATTTTGGTATAAAGCAGGTACAGTTTGGGGGGGGTGTGGCCCCTTGTAGAATTTTTCGTTGAGCATGTGACTTTGCTAATCACCCTTTGTGCAAAAGCATATTTTCTCTTTATGGCTATTTCCCCTTTTGGGGGGCAGGCCCCCCTGTTGGCACTATTCTCTGGTTAGAGTATGTGAAAGTTTGGCGGGTAGGTCCTGTGTGACACTATTCTTGAGATGGTATTTGTGGGGGTTTTTGGCGGGTGTGGCTCCTGTGCTGAGAATATTCTCTGTAGTTAGACTATGGTACTTTTTGGCGGTGTCGGGGTTTTGCTGGCAAAATTTTGAGTATAGAGTTGTGTCAGTTTGGCGGTGTCGGTTCCCTGTGCTGAGCCTATTCTCTGTAGTATAGGCTATGTGTACATTTTGGGGGTGTCAGGCCCTGTCTGGCATATTCTCGTAGTATGGGCTATTGTACAGTTTGGCGGGTGTCAGGCTCTGTGTGGCACTATTCTCTGAGTATAGAGCATGGTAAGTTTGGCGGTGTCAGGTCCTGTGTGGCTATTTTTGTAGTAAGAGCTATGTGTATTTTTGGCGGGGGTTCGGCCTGTGTGAGATTTTCTCTGTGTATAGAGCTATTTGAAATTTTTTGGCGGTGTCAGGCTTGTTTGAGCACTATTTCTGTATATAGAGTATGTGTACAGTTTGGCGGTGTCAGGCTTCTGTGTGAGCATCTTCTCTGTAGTATAGAGTATGTGTACATTTTTGGCAGGTCTTTTCCCTGGCGGACTTTTTCATGCCCCCAGATTAAAAAGTGTGGAAAAAAAGGATCTTTCGACCCATTTTGTTTCATGGACATAGATTTAATTGTCCTGGGCCAAAGCTGAGCCCAAACCTGCATGCCCCCAGTTTAAAAAGTCCCCGGAAAAAGGGTCTTTCAAATACCATTTTAGTTTCACGGGACATAGACTTATCTGTCCTGGGCCAAAAGCTTTGGCCCCAAACCTGATGCCCTCGATTAAAAAAGTCCGGAAAAAGGGTCTTTAACCACCATTTTAGTTTCATGGACTAGACTATATCTGTCCTGGACCCAGTTGCCCCAGGGCCGGAGTTCAGGGGGGTGCGGTGAAGCCAGGTGGCGTCCGTCTTTAAAATTAACCGCAGGTTAAAATGCCCTGATGACCCAGAAAGAAAACTGTCGTGCTGAAGCAGGTGCGGAAGGGAAGTGTGAGAACTCCACCCTTTCCCTCTGTCACAGTAATCCGGGGTAGCGCAGCCCCTGTTGAGTGCGGCCCAATTTGAGTTTACTTGGAAATACTGGTGGTTAACGTCCTGTTCCCCAGGTCCCCTTTTTTCGGGCTTTTTTTTCTCATTTTTCTCAGTGTGGGGGAAAATTGTTTGTTCTTTGTTCTCTGCCCCGTGCCCTTTCCCCTGTCCTTGAATAACCATTTGGTTAGTTTCCTGACCCCCCTTGTAAAATTCAGAGGAATTTTTTTTTCCAGCTATTTTGTAATGAAAATTTTTTTTTAGGTTTAAGTTTGAAAAAAAATTTTTTTTAAATAGGATGGAATCCCACCATGTTTTTGTTTCTTTTTTTAAAATTGTATTAAAGGGGTTGTCTCAATACAGGGATGTAGCTATGTTAAAGATTTGCAAAAAAAATCATTTTTGCAATATGTGTCCCATTAAAATGTTAATATTCTGTTTTGACAGCACCATCACCCTTGAGCAATCTTGACAATTGTGAAAAAAAATGTCTTTAAAAAACAAATTTTTTTAAAATAGCACCTGTGTATGCTGAGGGTCACAGAAAAATCCCCCCCAAAAAATTCAAAACATACCCATGAGCCATTTTGACAATTGTGAAGAAAAAATGTCTATTAGAACAAAATTTTTTGAATAGGACCTGTAGTATTGCTGATTTCAAGCAGCATGCCCCCAAAAAATTAAAAAAATGATTCAGCAACTGTTAAAATTGTGAGGGAAAAAGAAAAAAATTTGCCCTTTTTTTTATTTTAAAAAAAAAAAAAAAAGCCCACCATTTTTTGTTTCCAAAAGGCCCATGATTATTGGGTATTCACACCCCATGCCCAAAAAAAATTATAAAAATGATTCTCAGCACTATTAAAAATTTGAGGCAACCGCCCCCAAAAACCTTTGACAATGCGAAAAATTTAAAGATGAAGTGAGTAAATGGAATAGGGTTTTGTCCGAACTTGGTGTCTTTTACAGTCTCCTCACAGCAAAACAGAAAAATGAACTGTTGGGAAATTTGAGAAAAAAAAATTTGAAAAAATGATCATTTTAAAAATAAGTTTTTAAAGAGGACCATTCTGTTTGGGAGGAAGTGAAGTAGCCCAGCAAAATCGGCGACCCGGCAATTGGGCCACAACATCATCAGAGATCCATGCCTGATTATTTGATAAAAGTAAAAAACGATCCACATTTTCTGTGGAAAGCCGGATATTTTTTTCTGAATGACTCCCCCGGCTGGTGAAGGTCCGCCAGATTGACGGGGTGTGGGAGGAAAAAACACCTTATGGGTGGCGAGCCAGTCGGGCCATTAGCCCATTTTGGTACCCAGAAGTTTTTGGGGCCCAAAAAAACACATACAAAAAATGGGTTTGTGGAGCGTAGTCGTGCACCTGATTTTAAAGCGGGGTCTCGGGTGTTGTATGTGTGCCCTGATTGATGCGTTGGTGAGGGGGGAAAATAAAGTTGCCGAGGTCCCCCTTAGGCTTCTCCCACCTCGTTCGGCTGTGCTGTACGTACGGCTTTTTGGCCTTATGCTGTCACGTCGTGGCGTTGTTTCCCCCGGACATTTTAAGAACGTGAAGCGACGCAACAGTGTTCAGTTTATCAAACAGCAAGGTCTCTTTCCTGCATTTTACTCTCTATTTGGGTGGGTGGGGAAAGGGAAAGGTGAGTTTGTTTTTTACCGGGGATCAGGGGGTGGCCACCCCGTAACTGTTGTTCTTTTGATGGGCCCTTTTGCGGGATCATGTTGGAGGGAAAAAGGGGCATCCCAAACCTTGTGGAGATGGGGCCTTGATTTCCCAAACCTCTGGGTCGAGGGGCATGCAAAGTATCTTCTCATCTTCCTTTGCCTCAAATTCGCGCCAACCTCTTTAGGCAGGGAGTCGTAACATCGGTGTCTAGGAAAACCTCTTCCTCCTCCTCTCCGCTTTCCGGCACAGCTTAAAACAGCCCTGACATGCCCCAGATGATGCACCTGAGAGTGAGGTGCCGCTTTGCACTAGCCCTGGACCCCGAACCCCTGTAATGAAAACGATAAAATTTGAAAAATGTCGGGCCTTTGGGGATTCAACGGAGAGAAAAGGGTCCGTGTCCGTCTGTGTCGGTTCCTCCCCCATCGCTGGCAGGACCCGATGTTTCGGTGTACGTTTCCAGAAATAAGATCACCACAATGTCATGTGACAAGGGGATCGTCCCCATGACTTTTTTGGGGGCGTTTCAAAAATGGCAAGGTGGTGCGGTCTTTCACTGCTCCACTCTCGTGGCTCAACACCCCCAGGTCCGCACCGTGCTTGTTTTAGGCCATGTGTCATTCGTATGCGTAATGGCTTGCGCTTTCTCCCCCAATCGTGGGGCATGTGGAGGGGGAATTCCCAGCGTTTTTGCCACGTAACAATGAGCGGTTAACTGGGAGGCCCGGTGACGCTGCAAACAGCAGGGGGACGAAGCAGGGTGGGGGCGGCGGGAAATGCGAACTCAGACCCCGGGCCTTCTTCACAGGGCATCCCGACCCGGGTAGCTCTTTAGAAATTTTGGACGCAGGTTTATGACATGTGCCAGGCAAGGGATGTGCTCCCGCAACCCATTTAAGGGCGGCCCGCGATTTCGCCCCTTTTCGCCCCCACCTGGGCCCGACAAGGGTTTTTTCACCCAGCAGCGCTCGGTTGTTGCGGGAGAGCCCACGCTCCCGACCCGTGTGGGGATGGTCTCCCAAACAGATTAAAATTTTAAAAAGGCTTTGGTTTTTTCTGGGCGTGATGCCACCAGAGGACCCTTGGGGGAAAAGGCCTGCAACCTCCAGTTTTGAAGAGCGTGCGCCGAGTGAGAGCCCGTACCCCAGAGAATCCCCCAGCTACCAGTAGCTGTCACAAGTTAGCGGCCTTGGCCGTGCTTACTAGTCCATGTGTCGGTGGTGATGGACTTTTGGACAAGATGCAGAAAACCAAATTGAAATTTTAAAATGACAAAATGTTGGGGAGGGCAGGGACGGTTTTTTTTGGCAAAAGAAATGCCTGCTCGGCATCTTGTTTGGGGGGGTGAGGGCCTGACGTGGCGGAACCCTCTGGTCCACCCGAGGAAAGGAACATTTCCAAGGCCAAAAGCCTGGAAAGCCGAAAAATTTAGGCTTTTGGTTTGGGATGGTTTGGGGGTTAAGTGTTTCTTTGTCCCAAAAATGTAGACAGAAGGCGGCTGCTTTGCTGGCGCTGTACGGGTGCGGTCGTCAAACTGGGGGAGGAGAAGGGGGGTGGATGGGGCCCGGTGGTTGTTACTGGGCGACGGTGGGGGCTGAAGCGGGGCGATCCCTGATCATGACTTGAGAGCATGGGAGTGAGGAAACCTTTGGGGGTGGCGGAGGAGGAGGAGGGGGAGGCAGAGGGGGGTTTTGACAGTGGTTGGAGGCCGGGTCGGTTGGTCTTTTTTTTGGCAAGTGTTGCTCCATTTCAAAATCATGCTTTTGTGCATGTGATGAATTGTGGGGGGTGGTTAAACCCTAAGGTTTTCCCCTATTATGGTTTACGGGAAAGGGGAATGACATCGCTGGGGAATCAGGGCTTGCTCAAAAAAGGGCCCCGGTTGGGGGGGTTTGGCCTTTTTGAGGCGTGTGAGGAGGGGGTTTGCGTGACGTGGCTGGCGGAATCTTTCAGCGGATTCTGCGCCCCCTCTCCCTTTTTGTGGGGGACCCGTATTGACCTATCTCATCTTTCCTCGTCCATGTGAAACGCTCGAAGCAAATTTGCGGAAAAAACCGGTGCTCCGCAATGTCATCATCATCATCATCAACACAGGTAAATTGGGTCCCGAATTCTGCATCCCGAAGCTGCGGGCTACAAGCAAAGGGGGACTGCAAGGCGTTTCAGACGCCCCGGGGTTTTTGCCGATTGCGGCTTCCTTTCTTCCTCCCTTTTATGGTCAGTAATGGGCGTCAGGCGACTAAATATCCTCTTGATCTTTTTGCTTCTGACCCCAACCCAATTTTTATCAAAAAAGGTCTTCAGAAAAAGGATTATCCCAGTGGTGGGTACACGAGTTGACATTTTGGGGTGCCTTCGTTCATGTTGGACGGTTTACGATGATGTGATGATGACATTTGTAGCCGGGGTGGGAGGACGAGGAGGGAAGACTGTGGTGCAGGTTTCATTAACCATGAAGGACAGATTGGGGACCTGTTCATTATGGTTTCCCGGGCCGACCCCGCGATGACGGCCCGGGTCTGCACGTTTATCCGTGGCATGCGTGTTGTTGCCGCATGGAAAGGGGCACCCTTTTCTGGGGAACCCCTCCTCCATGTGTACCCCCTCTTTGCCGCTTACCACCTGAATTTCGCTCCTTTTTAAGAAATATAAAAAATTTGGAAGGTAGAAAGTTTTGGAAAATCTATTTTTAAAAGAGGCAAAATCACAGTATTCCAAATCCCCCTTTAAACAAAACAAAATTGCTGGATTCAAATTTAACCGGACTGGGAAAAAAAGGAAAAAAAATATTGTTTGTTTTGTATAATACAAGTTGTTTTTGGTACCTTCAATTCACGTGGTGATATAAAATTGTGTTAAGATATAAGTGCCCGTATTGAATTTTAAAAAAGCTGTAGTGCGCCAAAGCAAAAAAAAAAGTATTGTTATAGATTGGATGAACAGGTATTTTTTGGCCCTTTCAAATTACCCGTGGTGCATAAATTGCGTATAAAATTAAATGCACGTTCTAATGAAAAAGCTGCATGCGCCCAAAATCAAAAAAAACAAGTTTGTTATAGATTCGGGGTGATACAAGGGATTTTGACCTTTTTAATTCATGGGTGGACAAAAATTGGTGTTTAAAGATTAAGTGCAAATATCTCAATGAACAAATCGGACGGGCAAAAAAAATGCAAAAAAACGTATCTGTTATGATTCTGATGAACAAGGGGATTTTTGGCACTTTCAACTGTGTGACTACAGATTGCTGGATTTAATTTAAATGCAAGGTGGATATATCAACAAAGGTGGAAAAGGGTAAAAATTTAAAAAAAAAAACCTATCTGAAATGTTTACTGATAATAAAAATGGAGGTTTGCACCTTAAAAAAGAGACCCGCAGTTAAAGAAATGATGTGTATCCCAATTTAAGTTCAATGCCCAAAAATCCCGGAAATTTTCAATAGCAAACTGTTAATAATGAGATATTGCAGTGCAATGTTACACTAAGTCTGGTGAACTTTATCCAGTTCCTTTTAGAGTTGTCTGTGTTTGCCCATGGGCCCCCCCCCCCCCGCACCCCCCCCTGTGATTTTTTAGCGTAGATGCTGCTTTAAAAAATCTAAAATCCTAAATCTTCCATGTCTAAATTAATAACAGTAATAGTAGAGGTTTCTTGTTGAAAAATTATGATTTCGTGAGTAGTTTGGAGACATTCAGAGCGAGTCCAATAGTATGAAACGTGAGAGAGGGGTGAGGGAGAAAAGGAAGGGTGTTCTAGTTTTAAAAAAGGGTATGGATTTTCCCGCCAAACCAACCCAACACATCCCCGTCATGACGTCGCCACACACTCACCCTGTTATTCTGTAAGTGATTGGCTGGCCGCCCCAAAAAGTCAGGAAGCGCGAAATGGGCGGGTTTAATAGATTTGGCAGATTTTTAACTAAATTATCGCGTGATCGAAAAAAACCGATTACCCTAAAAACCGTGCGATTTCAACTTTGTCGATAAAAATCGCTCAAACTACCACTTTATCCTTAGAATTTTTCATTGTCAATGGGTTTTGGGTCATGTGCCTCACAATTTTTAACAGTGGCTGAGAAGTCATATTTATAATTTTTTGGGTATGTTTCTGGAGTACAGCAATAATTAGGTCCTTTGGAACAAAATGTGGCTTTTAAGTCCCCTTTCTCCCCACAATTTTTAAAAGTGGCTGAGAATATATTTATATTTTTTTGGGTATGCTGCTTTGAAAGCAGCAATACTAAGGTCCATTCTAAAAAATGTTGTTTTTAACAGAATTTGTTCTTCACAATTGCAAAAAATGGCCATGGTAAAGTTTTGAATTTTTGGGGGCTTTTTTCTGTGACACGCTTTTTACAGGTCCTTCATAAAAAAATGTTTTTTCTAACAGACACTTGTTCTTCACAATTGTCCCAAAATGGCTCAAGGGGCATGTTTGAATTTTTTTGGGGGCATTTGCGTGACATGCAGCTATACTAAAGGGCCCATTATAAAAAAAAAGTTGTTTCAACAGGCATTTGTTCTTCACAAAATTTTCCAAAATTGTCATTGGGGCATTTTTGAATTTTTTGGGGGCATTTTTTTCTGTGACCTGCAGGTGTACTAAAGGTTTCCTTTTTATAAAAAAAAGTTTGTTTCTAACAGACATTTTGGGTTTTCCCAAATTTTCAAGAGTGGGTCAAAGGGGGGATGGGTTGCTGTCAGAAACAGGAAAAGGTAGGAACGTTAATGGGGCAAAATGGCAAAAAAACTTGTTTTTTCAAGATCTTTAACAAAGTATCAATCCCTGGTTTTGAGGGAAAAACCCCTTTAATTTTAAAATTAAAAAAAAAAAAAAAACAAAGAATTTGGGGGAATCCATCCTAAATTTTAAAAATGTGTTTATTTGAAAATTTAAAATACTAAAAAACTTTTTCTTTTTTCCCAAAAAGGGAAGGGGGGCGGGGGATTCGTGGGGCCCCCGCAAGCGAAGATACTTAACCACGCCCGGGGGAAAGGGAAACTAAGTAGCCCCCCCGGTTTTTTATTTAAGCCCCCCACAAAGCGGGATGGACCCTTTCTGCGGGTGAGGCTACCAGCGTGTTTCCCCCGACGGACTTTCTTGGGAGGCGGCCGGGGGGGAAAATTTTCGGGTTTTTGGGAAAAAAAATGGAAAAAAAGGGGGCGAAGCGGGGGCAGGCAAAAAGGCAGGGGAGGCGCAGAGGGTTTGTGGGCAGAGGGGGGCAGAAAGGGCAGGGCAGGCGGGGAAGCAGGCCCAAGGGCCCCGGAAACGTGGCGGACCCAAATGGGAAAAGGGTAAGAATAAAAGGGCCTTTAAGGGACACCAAACTCTCCTTAAGCACAACCCAAAAAGGACTGGCAGGAAATGCAGGGGGGTACCGCTAAAATAGAACCTCGCCCGATAAATTTACCAATTATCAAAGGGGGGTGCCCTTTAAATCTAAAGGGAAACCGGCGGGGCCGCGCCTTTAAAACAGGGCCCGCCCGGGGGCTGGGACAAAGGGGGGGCAGCGTTCACCCGGAGCGGGGGACCCGGGAAGGGGGCGGGGCCGGGGGCCCGGACGGAGCGGGGGGGTCGCGAGCAGTTCAGCCGCCCACCGGAGCCCCCTCGGCCGCGGGGGGAGCGGAGCCCCCCGACCCCCCGGACACCCAAAAAAGCTGTTTTAAAAAAAATTTCCCCTGAATTGTACAAAGGGGGGTCAGGAAAAAATTTTACCAAAGGTTTTAGGTTTTTTCAGAGGACATGGGGTTTGGAAACCCGGGGCCCGAAAAAAAAGTACAGAGCCTTTCCTCCCGCACCCTTGAGTAAAAAGAGGAAAAAAAGAAAACCCCAAAAAAAAAGGGGGCCTGGATGTAAAAGGACTTAACCCCCAGAAAATTTCCAAATGAAGCTCAAATTTGGGCCACACTCCCTACGGAGGGGGCAAGCGCTACCAGGTCTTGACTTTTTACTGAGGGAAAGGGTGGAGTTCTCACACTTCCCCCTTCCCCACTTTTGTTTTAAACAAGAAAAGTTTTTCCCTTGCTGGGGTCATCAGGGGATTTTAACCCGCCTGTTAATAGATGACAGAGCCCCCTGGCCCCTCACCCCACCCACTGTAACTCCGGCCCCGGGTCAAACAGTGGCCCAGGACGGTTTTGTCAATGTTTCCCGTGAAATAAATTGGGGGTTGAAAGGGCTCCTTTTTTCCGGACTTTTTTTAAACGGGGTTCAGGTTTTTGGGGGTCATGTGTTGCCCCGGCAGGTATAGAAAAAGTCCCGTTCAACTAAAAAGGGGGGAAAAGGGCTACTTTTTTCCCGGGGAAATTTTTAATTGTGGGTCAGACAGGGGTTTTAAAGGGGCATGCTGGGGCCCAAAGGGCAGGGTTTTTTTCAAGTCCAGTTTTAAAAAAAAATGGGGGTTTTTTTAAAATTCCCCCTTTTGGGACTTTTTTAAACTGGGGGTCGGGCAGGTTTAATGTGAACTGTGGCCCCGGGCGGGGAAATATATGTTTCCCGTGAAACTAAAATGGTAGTTGAAAAGACTCCTTTTTCCGGGACTTTTTAATCTGGGGGTCAGAAGGTTTTAATGGGCCCAAAAGCGGTCCAGGACAGGTATGTCATGTCCCTTCAAAAAATGGTGGTTGAAAGATCCATTTACCGGGATTTTTTAAACTGGGGGGGCAGACAGGTTTTAAAGGGGTTTCTGCGGCCGGACAGGTTTGCAATGTCCATTCAATAAAAGGTGGTTTAAAGATCCTTTTTTCCGGCACTTTTTAATCTGGGGGGGCAGACAGGTTTAATGGGCATACTGCGGGCCCGGACAGTTCTAGTCCATTCCAGTTAACAAAAAAGGGGTTGAAAATCCTTTTTCGGCCTTTTTTAAACTGGGGTCAACAGGTTTTAAAGGGGCATGCGCGGGCCAGGACAGGGTTTTTCAATGTCCAGTTAACTAAAAGATGGGTTTAAATAAAACCGCCTTCTGGGGACTTTTTTTTTTGTGGTGATGCAGGTTTTTAAAGGGTCATGGGGGTAAAAGACAGGGTTGAAAAGGGGTGGCCCTTATTTCTGTGGCTTTTATAGCCAAGTGTTGTGCCTAAGAGTAGCGGGATCCATTTGACTGTTTGGCTGTTAATTCAGCTTCTCCAGCCCCGTTTGGGTGAAAGAAAAAAGGTATTGTTTTCTCTCCCAAGACTTTAATGGTCATCGGAGATGATCGACTTTGACTACGAAAAAACCCAATCGAGGTGGGCCCCACTATCGCCCATGTCGATAGCCAAGTAATCGCTCAACAATATTATAAGCAATTTGGTGCCGCCATCTAGTGCCACCAAATTGGGAAAAGGGGACATTCGGAATAGAGCATTGAAGTTATTTTCTCATTATTTTTCAGTGTAAAAACGCCCCAATGTATGAAAGTGGTTTTTTGCGCCATAAAAAATTTACTAAAGTTCATTTCACCTCCCCTTTTGTTTTGTCGCTTACGGAACTTAGGCGCATAGTAAACCCAAACATGTATAAAAAGGTATAGATAGGTG
>JAODAL010038569.1:0-39060 GCA_025379985.1 Phyllomedusa bahiana
GATTCTTGGCGCCCAGGGGAGTTTTTTGGGGGCTCACCAGGGGGAGTTGATTTTTGGCCCCACCAGTGGAGTGTTTTGGGGGGCCCACCAGTGGAGTTGATTTTGGGGCCACCAGTGGAGTTGATTCTTGGCGCCCACCAGTGGTAGATGATTCTCGGGGCCCACCAGTGGTAGATGATTCTTGGCGCCCACCAGTGGTAGATGATTCTTGGGGCCCACCAGTGGTAGATGATTCTTGGCGCCCACCAGTGGTAGATGATTCTTGGGGCCCACCAGTGGAGTTGATGCTTGGCGCCCACCAGTGGAGATGATTCTTGGGGCCCACCAGTGGAGATGATTCTTGGCGCCCACCAGGGGAGACGATTCTTGGCGCCCACCAGGGGAGACGATTCTTGGCGCCCACCAGGGGAGACGATTCTTGGCGCCCACCAGTGGAGTTGATTCTTGGCGCCCACCAGTGGAGATGATTCTTGGCGCCCACCAGTGGAGATGATTCTTGGGGCTCACCAGTGGAGATGATTCTTGGCGCCCACCAGTGGAGATGATTCTTGGGCTCACCAGTGGGGCTGATTCTTGGGCTTCTTGCTCCTCCCTACATCTCCTCCCTCATCTCTGTCTACCACCCTACCCGCTCTCTCCGCTCTGCTGATGATATCAGGTTACATTCCTCAATCATCCGAACCTCCCATGCCCGTTTCCAAGACTTCACACGTGTGGCACCAGTTCTCTGGAACATGCTACCCGCGGGCGATCAGGCACACTCAAAAACTCTCAAGCTTTAAAAGGGCCCTGAGAAAACATTCTTCCACTCTGGCCCTACCAGAATCCCTAATGCTAAACACCCCCCCCCCAAACATTAACTGCAGGGCGTTGCTAGGGCCCTAAAACATCCGGGGCTCGGGCCCTTTGTGTTTTTCCTGGGTAGGCGGGGTTTTCACACGACATGTTTCACGCCTCATTGTGAACCGCGGATGTTTTTGTACAGAGAAAAACCTTGTGTTCCTGACACTAAATTACTGCACATACCAAACAGATCCCGTCCATCTCCTCAGCATTCACTGTACAGTAAAAATCACCAATGACAAATTACTTTTTCAGAACTTCTCACCTTCATATGACAATACCCCTAAACAGTCACCAAATAATCCACCGATACATGGAGCAAATCTACCAGACAAGTGATTGTTACTAAAACCATACATGCCAACTCTCCCGTTTTTGGCGGGGGGGGTCCCGCTATTTGGGGTCCCCTCCCGCCCTCCCGCGGCGGGGACCCCGCTAGTGCGCTACGCCGGCGCCGCCGGGCCCCCCGGCTCCAATAACAGGGGGGGTGAGAGCAGCCGCCCCGCGCCCGCTTCACCCGCCCCGGGATCTCCGCTGTGCAGGGAGGAGGCAGTGGGATCGCTCCCTCCTCCCCCTGTATGTCCGGCGCTGGTGTGTGCGCCGCACATACAGGTCAGCGGCGCAGGGGAAAGTGACGCGGGCTGCAGGGGATGACGAGCGGGCGCATTGGATTGCGCGCGGCTGCTCTCACTTCCCCTTGCGCCGCTGAGGAGATTTGGTCGGAGCTGGCCCGCGCTGCAGGAGCCTGGTGAGGTAAGTGGATTTTATTATTTTATTTTTATTAGCTATAGGGGGGGCTCTGCCTGGCAACCAGAGGGGGGACTACCCGGCAACAAGGGGGGCACTACCTGGCAACAGAGGGGGCAACTACCTGGCAACAGAGGGGCAACTACCTGGCCACAAGAGGGGCATCTACCTGGCAACAATGGGGGGATCTACCTGGCAACAATGGGGGCACTACCTGGAAACAATGGGGCACTACCTGGGAACAGGGGGGCACTACCTGGCAACAGAGGGCACATCTATCTGGCAACGATGGGGGCTCGTCCTGGCAACAGAGGGGGGCTCTCCCGGCAAAAGGGGACATCTACCTGGCAACAGAGGGGACATCACCTGGCAACAGAGGGGACATCTACCTGGCAACAGAGGGGACATCTACCTGGCAACAGAGGGAAACCCCTACCTGCAACGAGGGGGGGACTACCGGCCAACAAATGGGGCATCTACCTGGCAACAATGGGGGCATCTACCTGGGAACAGTGGGACATCTAACCTGGCAACAGAGGGGGCACTACCCGGCAACAATGGGGCTCTTCCTGGCAACAGAGGGGGCACTTTCCTGGCAAACAGAGGGGACATCTACCTGGCAACAGAGGGGACATCTACCTGGCAACCCGAGGGGGGCACTACCTGCAACAGAGGGGCATCTACCTGGCAACGAGGGGACAAACTACCTGGCAACAGAGGGGACATCTACCTGGCAACAATGGGGCACTAGCTGGCAACAATGGGGGCACCGTTGCAGGCAACAAAGGGGGCAACTTTGCTGGCAACAGAGGGTGCACTAGCTGTCCATACATGGGGAGGCACTGAGCTGGCAAACAAATGGTGGCCCACCAGAATGGAGTCTGATTCCTGGGGCCCACCAGTGGAGTTGATCCTTGGTCCCACCATAGAGATGATTCCTGGGGCCACAGTTGGAGATTAATATTATTCTTGGGGCTACACGCAGGGGAGATGATTCTAGGAGGGCCACCATTGGAGATTATTCTTGGGCTACACCAGTGTGAGTTTGATTCTTTGGGCTTGATCACACCAATAGGTGTGATTCTTGGGTCCGTACCAGTGGATATATGTAAATCTTGGGCCTTACCATTGGAGTTGAGTACTTGGGCCCGACCATAGTTAGATGATTCTTGGGGCCCACCAGTGGTAGATGAAATTCCTTGGGGCCCAGCCAGTGGTTATTATGTTCTTGGGAGGCCCACACAGTGGAAGATGATTCTTGGGGCCCATCCTTGGAGTTGGATTCTTGGGGTCCACCACCAGTGGTATATGATTCCTTTGGGGCCGCACCAGTGGAGCAGATTCTTGGGTCCCACCAGAGAGCTGATCTACTTGGATGCCCACCAGTGGGATTGATCCTTGAGGCCAACCAGTGGAGTTGATTCTGGTGCCCACCTTGTCGGTTGAAGTTGATCCTTGGGCTCACACCAGTAGAGCTGATTCTTGGGGCCACCAGTGTAGTTTGGATCCTTGGGCTCCACCAGTGGAGCTGATGTCCCATAGGAGCACACACCAGTGGAGTTGATCCTTGGGGCCCCCAGTGGGAGATGATTACCAGGGGGCCGACCATGGAGATGATTACTTCGAGGGGCTCACCAGTGGAGATGATTCTTGGGCCACCAAGTGTGAGATTATTCTTGGGGCTCACGCAGTGGGAGATGATTTCTGGAGGCTTCACCTATGGAGCTTATTACTTTTCTTTGGGGCCCACCAGGGAGAGTCTTATTCTTGGGTACCAACCAGGGAGATATTCTTGGGGCCAACTAGTGGAGTTGATTTTTGGTGGGACTTCATTGGAGTTTATTTTGGGCCACCATTGGAGTCTTGAATCCTTGGGGGCCCACCATTGGTAGATGATTCTTGGGGTCCTATCACCAGTGGTAAAAGATTCTTGGGGCCCACCAGTGGTAGATGATCCTTGGGGCCACCATGGGAGATGAATCTTGGGGTCCACCAGTGGTAGATGAATTCTTGGGAGTCCCCAGATGGTAGATGAATTCTTAGGGGTCCACCAGTTTGTAGTTGATTCTTATGGGGGCCGCACCCAGCAGGAGATTTGATTCTTGGGGCCCACCAATGAGTTGGATATCCTAGGGGGCCCACCAGTGGAGTTGATTCTTTGGCCCAACCAGAGAGTTGATGTCCATGGGGCCAACTCGAGTGAGAGATTGAGTTCTTGGGGCCGACAACACCAGTGTGGGAAGTTATGCATTCTGGGTGCCTACTAGAGGAGTTTTGGATTCTTCGGGGCCTACTATTTGGAGTTGAGTCTTGGGGCCCACCGTGGAAATGATTCATAGGGGTCTCCGACTCAGTGGTATATAGACTGACTTGGGGCCCACACATTGGTAGATGATATCTTGGGTCCACCATGCTAGAAGTATTCTTGGGGCCTCACCAGTGTAGTTGAATCTTGGTGCCGCACACCAGTGGATTTGATTGCTTGGTGGACCACCAGGGGAGTTGATTCTTGGGCCTACCCAGTGGAGTTGATTTTGGGGCCCACCAGTGGTAGAATGTATTCTTTAGGGCCCACCATGGTAGATGATTTTCTTGGGGCCCAACCGAGTGGTAGATGAATCTTGGTGGGCCCACCAGTTGGAGTATGATTTTGGGGCTCCCATTACTTTAAGCTTCGCACACATGAACAGCACTGATTGTACACTTGTGCGCTCGTTGCTGTACATCTTTTCTAAAAAGTACCACCTCAGCGATCCCATATCCAGGGGCCAATCAGCCCTGTTGAGATGGAGGCCGCCCCCAGGTTTTTTTCCAGCGTCTCTGCCTTCCTGAGTGTATCATATCCCAATCTGTATGAAAAACCATAAATCTACCTGCATAGTAGGAACCATTGAATTCCACTATAAGAGGACAAATCTGACTCATCACTGTGACAGGGTAGTGTTAGAGTTGTTTTTTATTTCTCCCTGACATGAGGATATACATCTATTATTTTATATTACACTGGTTCCTCGGGTTACATTATAATCCCCAATCAATGCCCCAGACTGCGAATCCCAGCAGAAGTGATTGATGGAGGATCCAACCAATTATCAGGAACATTTTTCCCATCGATTTGGGGAGTTCAAAAGCTCCTCGTCATACCAGTATCAGTGGGCGGAACCTACATGTTCCCTGTACGTGCTCTTACATGTATAAGTGAGTGGTGCATCAGTTTATTGGGTGTCTATAGCCCCTCTCTCTACAGTACAGTGGCCTGTACTAACCTTCCTGTACTGCCCCCCCTTGAACATGTAATTAGTGAGATGGTCATGCATTGATTCGTCACGTCTAAGTGCTATTCTCTATCAGTACTAGTGCGGTACTAACAAGTCCTGTACTGCTACTTACATGTATTAGTGAGTGTGCAATGGACAGTGATTGGTGGTCTATATACGCCTCCCTACAGTACAGTGCGTACTACAATGTCCTGTACAGTCTTTTGAAACATTTATTAGGAGGGGTGCAATGCAGGTGATTGGTGGTCTATAGCGGCCTCCCAACAGTACAGTGCGGTAACACTATTTCCTTTACTGTCCTTAACAGTATTAGTGAAGGTAGCAGTGCAGTGATTGGGCGGTCTATAAAGCACCTCATCTAACAGTATCAGTGAGGCTTCATGCAGTGATTGGGTGGTCTATAAGCACCTCTCTACAGTACAGTGAGGTGCCTGCAGTGATTGGTTGTCTATAGCACCCTCTCTAGCAGTACAGTGCGTGTCGGTTAGCTGTACATGACCTTTCCTAGCTCTTACATGTAATGAGTGAGTGCAATGCATGAATAACGAGACTATAGCACCTCTCTACAGTACAGTGCGGTACTACATTGTCCTGTACTGGATCTTAGAAGTATTAATGATGTGCATGCAGATGATTGTGGTCTATAGTCACCTCTCTACAGTACAATAGGTACTCACATTGTCCTGTAACTAGAGCTCTGTACATTGATATACTAGGTGCATGCAGGTGAATGGTGGCCAAAATCGCCTCTCGTCTACAGTACAGTGCGGTACCTACATGGTTCCTGTAACTGCTCTTAGGTACATGTTTAGTTTAGGTGCATGCAGTGATTGGCGGTCCTATAGCGCCTCTCTACAGTACATGCGGAATTCTACATGTCCACTGTACGTGTCTCTGTACATGTATTATTGAGGTGGCAAGGAGTGATTGGCAGTCTATATAGCGCGCTCTCTACAGTAACAGTGTCGTACTAAACATGTCCTGTACTGCTCTTGACATGTGATTAGTGTGAGGTGCATGTAATGATTGGCAGTCTATAGCGGCCTCTCCTACAGTACAGTGCGATGCTACATCCTGAACTGCATCTTACAAGTATTAGAGAGGTGCATAGCACGATGATATGTTGTGGTACTATAGCACCGTCTCTACAGTACAGTGTCGGTACTACATATCCTGTACTGCTCTTACTAATATTAGTGGAGGTGCACAGTGATTGGTGGTCTATATAGCGCCTCAAAAGTACAGTTGAACTACATAGTCCTGTACTTTCTCCAGCTCATACAATTAAATAGTGAGAGGGGTCATAGCAGTGATTAGCGGTCCTAGTAGCACCTCTCGACTACAGAACAGTGAACGGGTCACTTAACAGTTCCTGTACAGCTCCTGCAGTCGACATGTAATTAGTGAGGTGCATGCAGGCATGTCCGTTCTATATATTTCTTATCGCCGTCTCTACAGTACAGTGTCGGACTGAAACAATGACCTGTACTAGCTCATTACATGTATTAAGTGATGGTGCACAACAGTGATTTTGGTGGTTGCTATTATCACCACTGCCTACAGTACAGTGCGGTAGGCTACATGTCCCATACTGCTCTTGACATGTATTAGTGAGGTGGCAATGCAGTGATTGGTGGTCTGATAGCACCTTCTCTACGTACAGTGCAGTTACTGGACATGTCCATACTCTCTTACATGTATTAAGTGAGGTGCATACAGTGAGTTGGCGCGTCCTATAGCCCCTCTCCTAACAGTACAGTAGTGGTACAACATTTCCTGTACCGCCTCTTCTACATTGTATTAGTGAGGTGCATGCAAGGGATTGGTGGTCCTATAAGCACCCTCTCTGCGCAGGTACAGTGTGGTACTTACATGTCAGCAGTACTGCTCTTAACATGTATTAGTGATGTTGCATGCAGTGATTGTCGTCTAGTAGCACCACTCTACAAACAGTGTAGGTACACAACAAGTCCTTTACTGCTCTTGACATGTATTAGTGAGGTGCATGCGTTGATTGGCGTTCTATAGCTGCCTCCTACAGTACAATAGATAGCGTACTACAAGTCCTGTACTGCTGCTTACAAAGATATTAAGTGAGGTGCATTACAGTGACAGGCATTCTATAGCGCCACTCTACAGTAAACAGTACGGTACTAACATGTTCCTGTAACTGCTCTTGACATGTGTTAGTGAGGAGCATGTAGTGACTGGACTAACTAGCGGCCTCTCTACAGTACAGTGGCGGTACTGACATGCCCTGTGTACCTGACTCTTAAACAAGTATTAGTGAGGTGCTTGCTGTGATTGGGTGTCTAGTAGACTCTCTACAGTAACTAGTTGCGGTACTACATGTGCCTATACTGCTTCATAACGATGTTTAGTGGGTGCATGCAGTGATTGGTGGTCTATTAGCGCCTCCTCTACAGTAACAGTGCTGTAACTACATGTTCCTGTACCCACTGCTGGCTCCTAACATGTATTAGTGAGTGTGCATGCAGTGATTGGTGTCTATAGCGCCTTCTACAGTACAGTGCGTACTACATGTCCCTTTACTGCTCTTACATGTATTAGTGAGGGGCATGCAGATGATTGGTGGTCTATAGGAGACTGCCTACAGTACAGTGCGGTACTACATGCCCTGTACTGGCTCTATGGACGACATGTATTGTAGGTGCATACAGGTGATTGGCGTCTATAGCGCCTCCTCAACAATACAGTGTGGTACTCGAACATGTCCTGTAACAGCTGTACGTTAGAACATGTATAAGTGCGGTGCATGCAGTGGATTGGCGGTATAATAGCGCCTCTCGTACAGTACAGGGGCGGTACGTAACATGTCCTGTACTGACTCTTAACATGTATTGAGTGAGGTGCATGCAGTCATTGGCGGTCTATAGCGCCTCTCTACAGTACAGTGCGGGTACTACATGTCCTGTACTTCACTTACATGTATTTACAGTGAGGTGCATGCAGTGATTGGTGGGTCTAATAGCTCCACTCTACAGTCCACATGCAGTACTGACATGTCCTTGATACTGCTCGTAAATGTATTTATGAGCAGATGTTGCATGCAGTTATTGTGGTCATAGCCCCTCTCGTATACAGTACATGGCGGTTAACTAATACATGTCACTGTACTGCTCTTAAGTTACATGTATTAGTTGAGGTGCATGCAGGTTGGTGGTCCATATACACCTCTCTACAGTACATGCAAGTACTAACATTCCTGTACTAGCTCTTACATGTATTAGGGATCGGTGCAAGGCAGTGATTGTGTGGGTCTAAAGTACCTCTACAAGTAAAGTGCGGTATCATACATTCCTGTACTCTCTTACTAGTATTAGAGAGAGGTGCATGCAGTGGCTGATGGTGTAGGATGCTGAGTGATCACTGTAATTATAGAACATTTTTCTTATTATTAATGTAACACGCGACCAATATTGTCTTGCGTCTGGTAATATACAAGCTGCACAGTAGAGGGCAGCAACAAACCATAATACTGCAATGCAGGGAGCTACAGCACAAATACCTTTCCGGGGTCTGTTACTGAGGTCAAGCCATGGAGCAGTCTAGAGTTCCTATTGTTCGGCTCCATCAGCTTGGGCACCTTTGATCACCAATAAATACGTTTCTAGTGAAAGAGATGCTTTCACTAGTAAATATGTCATTTTCAGGACCGAAAGCCATATATATATATTTTTATTTCTGCATAGACAGAGCTATTAATACTATTTAATATTCCAGACAATGCAGTGGGACCCCCCACACCCCAAAAATGATTTGTGAGGGACAAGAGGGTAAAAAAAATGCATATGCCCCAATGCCCCCATTGCACCATATCTTGTTACAGCTCATCCTATGGTATCAACGTCATAATAATTTTTTTTCAGGAGGTTCCCACCATTTCAGTTATTGCAAGGTTTTATCATTTTTGTTAGGGTGCCTAAAAAAAATTATAGAGATAGATCTAGAAAGATAGATATGAGAGAGAGAGATAGATATTGAGATAGATATAGAGAGAGAGAGATAGATACGGGATAGATTAGAGCAGAGAGAGATAATATGGGATATGAATTTTAGAGGAGAGAGATAGATATGGGATAGATATGAGAGAGATAGATAGATATGGGATAGATATGAGAGAGAGAGATAGATATGGGATAGATATGAGAGAGAGAGATAGATAGGAGATAGATATGAGAGAGAGAGATAGATAGGAGATAGATAGATAGGAGAGAGATAGATAGGAGAGAGATAGATAGGAGAGAGATAGATAGGAGAGAGATAGATAGATAGGAGAGAGATAGATAGATAGGAGGGAGATAGATAGATAGGAGAGAGAGATAGATAGATGACGGAGATAGATACGAGATAATTACTAGATAGGATACAGATGAGATAACCAGATAGATACTAGATATGATAACGAGAAAGATACGAGATAGATTACGAGATCGATACGAGATAGATACGATATAGATACGAATAGATAACATATAGATACTGATAAAGATAACGAGATAGATACGAGATAGATAGAAAGATATGAGATGAGATAGAGATAGAAGAGATAGATTAGAAACTGAGATAGATAGATATGAGATAGATAGAAATGAGATAAAGATATGAGACAGATAGATATGAAGACAGATAGATATGAGACAGATAGATATGAAGATAGATAGATATGAGATAGATAAGATAGATATGAGATAATATGAGATAGATAATGTGATAGATATGAGATAGATATGAGATAGATTATGAGATAGATATGAGATAGATATGAGATAGATAGATAGATATAGATTAGATAGAAGTGAGAGAAAGATAGATATGAGAAAAGATAGATATAAGAAAGATAGATATGAGAAAATAAGATATGAAGTAGATAGATATGAGATAGATAGATATGGATAGAATAGATATGGGATAGATATATATGGGATAGATAATATGGGAAAAGATAGAAAGGTAAGCAGCTAACAAATTCGCATAGAACTCGGCACTTTGACTAAGCTCTCTCACTCAACTCACTCACTACTCACTCACTTCACTTCTACACTCACTCCACATCGTTCACTCTACTCACGCACAGCTCTACCTCACTCACTTCTCACTCTACTCACTCACTGGTCTCACTCAATCACGTCACATTCGTCTACCTCACTCATCTCACTCACCTGTGCCACTTCGACTCACTCACTCACTTCTCCTCACTCACTCAGCTCACTGTCTCACTCACTCACTTATACCTCACTGCACGTCTCACGTCACTCAACTGCAGCCTCACTTCCTACTTTAACTACACATTACCGCTTCACTCCACTTCACTCCTCAACGTCACTCACTCACTTCATCAACTCATCTCACTCACTCTCACTCAGCTGCACTAACACTTCCACTCACAACTGCACCTCAGCATCACATCGCCATCTCACTCACTCACTCACTCAACATTCATCACTCAGCTCACTCACTGAGCTCACTCACTCCTCACCATCCACTCTCTCACTCACTCACATCTTCAGCTCACCTCACTCAAAATATCCACTCAGCTCACTGCGACATCTCACATCACTCACTCCAACACCACTCACTGCACTCACGTCACGACACTCACATTTCTCCACTCAATCCAACTCACACTTCTCTACTCACTCATCTCACATCTCACTCACATCAACACTCACTTCACTCACCCATCCTCTCCGTAACTCCCAACCCACCCCCCTACGTCCTCCCACAATTGACCCTCGACCGACAGTGATGTGTAGCTTCATATTTATACGTGTGGCTGTGGTGTAATTAAAAAAAGTTATTATAAAAAAAGTTGTCCGTGTTTTATCGGATAAACACATAACCAAATATTATTGGAATATCGTGAAATCCCACCTTTCTTGCATTAGGAACCATTTCTTTCCCTTTTATACTGGGCCATTCATCATGACTTTCTATCACTTCTTTTAGCAGAACAGACTGTTACAGACCCTGCAATACTGATTCTGTTTAACCTTTTTGTATAGTATTTTTTTATTTAATATGTTTTTTTTTTTTAATGACAATTTTAAATGCCCACCCTGAAATCATGCGCAAACTTTGAATCACTTGTACAGTACTTATCTATTGCAGTATACTGTGAATATACAGCTCTCTTGCCTCTGGTAGCACTGTCATGGTGGCCTTCATCATGCCTTGGGGCGCCATCGACTACAAACACGAGGAATCCCCCCAATTGTGCTGCACCCTGATTCTGTATCCGTTGGTTCACTTCATTGTTAACCTATTGCTCTCTATGGGACTTTTCCTCCATCTTCCATTGTAAGTTTTAGGCCAAAGTCTTTTCTTACCTCCTCAGGAAGGGTCAAGATTTCTCTATTTCCTGCAGGCAGTTTCTGTCTTCTACCTCCTACATAAAAGGATTGTACAGGATTTATAAAACATGGCTGCTTTCTTGTATAAACAGCACCACACTTGTCCATACTTTGTACCTGACATCACAGCTCTGCTCAATTCACTGCAACAGACGCCAGCTGCAATACCTGACACAACCAGGTGTGGCGTCGTTTTTGGAAGAAAGCAGCCATGTTTTTGTCATCCTTAATACCTTTAATATCACTTAAATCAATCTGCAATGTCCCATTGTGGGGGCTCTGCTTCCTTTCAAGGGCAATACTTCCAGGAAGGACTATCTGAGGGTGTACATGTCTTTGTTAATATAGTCCTCGATACATGCCACCTTCTCGTCCGTTTTTTGGCGGGGGTGGACCGCTATTTGGGGTCCCCGTCCCGCCACTCGCCTGGGGAAGTTGCATTTCCTTCCCCGCCGCCAGCAGGCAGGGGGGGTTCCTTTAAATGGCCGCACGGGCGCCGTAGTAACGCATAGTGGCAATCAACTCTCTTGGCGCCATTGCCGTTGGGCGCGCTCCTACAGGCGGTGTGAAGCGGGGAAGCCTGCTGCGCCCGCTTCACCCCTATCCGGAAGTCACTCCGCTGTGCAGTGGGATGGCGGAGTAACGCTCCCTCCTGCCTCCTCCCCCAGTAAGTCCGGACGCCGGTGTGTGCCCGCCGCACATACAGGTCAGCTGTCCGCAGGGTAAGTGACGCGCTGGCTTGCTAGGGAAGTGGACGTCGCGCTCAGGGGAGTGACGCGCTGCTGAGCTCTCACTTCCCCCTTCGCCGCTGAGGAGATTGTCTCGGGAGTTGCATCGCTGCAGGAGACCTGGTGAGGTAAAGGATTTTTATTATTTTATTTTTTATGAGCTATAGGAGGGGGGGGGGCTCTGCCTGGCAACAATGGGGCCTAACCTGGCAACATAGGGGGCCAACCATACCCTGCAACAAGGGGGCAATTACCTGGCAACAATGTGGGCTTCTTCCTGGCAACAAAGGGGCTCTTCCTGGCAACAGAGGGGGCACTACCAATGGCACAAATGTGGGCTATCTTGCCTGCAACAATGGGGGCGCTACCAAATGGCAAACAATGGGCGCTACCTGGCAACAGATGGGCAATCTACCTGGCAACACGTGGAGACATCTACCTGGCAACACAGAGGGACAATCTAACCTGGCAACAGAGGGGACATCAATCACCTGGCAACAAGGGGTCACATCTACCTGGCAACAATGGGGGCTAGTCCTTGCAACAGAGGGGGCATCTACCTGGCAACAATGGGGGCTCTTCCCTGCAACAATGGGGCTCTACCTGGCAACATAGGGGTCACTACCTGGCAAGCAGAGGGAACATCTCTACCTGGCAACAGAGGGACCCACTACCTAGGCAACAATGGGGTGGGCTCTCACTGGCAACGAATGGGGGCACTACCTGGCAACGAGGGGACATCATACCTGGCAACAATGGGACATCTTACCGGCAACAGAGGGCACCTACCTGGCAACAGAGGGGGCACCTAACCTGCAACAGAGGGGCACCTAGCTTGGCAACAATGGGGGCAACCTACCTTGGCAACAATGGGGCACCTACCAGGCAAACCAGAGGGGGTCATCTACCTGGCAACAATGGGGCACTGAGCTGGCAACAATGGTGGCACTACCTGGCTAACAAAGGGGGCACTACCTGGCAACAAGAGGGGGGGGGGCACCTACCTGGCTACAGAGGGGCATCTACTTGGCTGACAAGGGGCATCTACCTGCCTGTAAGGGGCACTACCTGCTTATGGGGATTGTGGGGTTACTACTTGGCATAAGGGCATCTACCTGCTTTCTCTTCGCAAAGTCACCGTTATGGCAGTTAGGTGTGAGTGGGTGTGGGTTTAAGGGGGCTGGTCAAAACCGGAAAGATTGGGCGTGCCCATGCAAAATTTTTTCCTGAGCGCACAAGAAACTAAAAGCGCGCCGCCGTCTAACATCTCCTGCTTTTTCATTTTTCAAATTGGCACTATGGCTTATGGAAAGTAAGACCAAAGGGGAGCATGGTAATCCTCCAGCCTTAGGTTTGGCTTCTTGACAGAGGGAAACTGAAGAGAAATGAAATTAAGAGTGCAAGGAGTCATGGAGTACAACAGATGTAGAGGGAGCCAAGAATCAAACTCCACTGTGGACGCTCCAAGAATCTACTCCACTGGATGGCTCCCAAGAATCAAACTCCACTGGTGGTCTCCAAGAATCAACTCCACTGGTGGCCCCAAGAATGCAACCCACTTGGTGGGCCCCCCAAGAATCTACTCCACTGTGGGCCCCAAGAATCTACTCAGCTGGTGGGCCCCAAGGATCAACATCCACTGTGTGGACGATCCCACAAGGATCAACATCCAATTGGTGGACTCCACCAAGGATCCACTACCACTGGTGTGGACCCCAGGATCGAACTCCACTGGTGGAGCTCCAAGGGCAATCACCACTGGTGGGCCCCACAGATCAACTCCACTGGTGGGCAACCCCAAGAATCATCCCACGGTGGCTCCAAGATCATCTCCACTGGCGGCCCCCATGATCAACTCCACTGAGGGTCCCAGAATCAGCTCCACTGTGGGCCCCATGAATCATCTCCACTGTGTGAGATGCCCCTAGATTCAACGTCCACTGGAAGACCCCAAGAATCATCCCTACTGTTGGGCCCCAAGAATCAACTCCACGTGTGGACTCCCAGAACAACTTCCACCGGGTGGACTCCACCAGAAAAACAACTCCACGGGTGGCCCCACAGAATCAACTCCACGGGTGGGCCCCAGAATCCCGCCCTCTAGCCCTGGTGATTTCCAAGAATCGAAACGATCCACTGGTGGGCAATTAGCTTCCATCAAAATGAATCAAATTATCTAACAAGATGATTTAGTAATAGTTTATTTAAATTGGTGTTAAATAATATTCAGGAGACAACATCTGGGAACATTTAGTGTTGGGACATGGAATTTGAAGTTCAAACATCAAATTTGAAGTAGAGAAATTCGCAATGTCGAATATATGGTTCAACCAGAATCAGATTTTGGCAAGAAATTTGTAAACAAAATTAACCATAACTGTATCATTGGGGCAATATTCAGGAGCACCCCAGGGTTAGTTCTACTCAAAAATTAGGGTAAGAGTGAGGGTTGGATTAAGCCTAACTTGGGGTCTCGGAAGATGTTTGATAAGCTTTAACCCTGTAGAGCTCTGTAGCTGTTAACTTCTCCATTACCAATGTCCTAACAGGATCAAAAAGAAAAAGCAGAGCTGAAAATGATAAACACTGAATGTATAACTGAATGAGAAGCCTGAAGCTTGTAATAAAGCGCCCAGAGCCTAACAGGGAAGTTGGGCCTAGAACTGTAGAAGCGCCCAGAGCCTGAACAGGAAGTGGGAGCCTGAAGCTGTAGAAGCGCCAGAGCCTTAACAGGAAAGTGGAGCCTGAAGCTGTAATAAGAGCCGCCCTTAGAGCCTGAACATGAAGTGGGAGCCTGAAGCTGTAGAAGCCGCGCAGAATCATGAACAGGAATTGGGAGCCAGAAGCTGTAGAACGCCGCAGAGCCTTAACAGAAGTGGGAGCCTGAAGCTGCAGAACACGCCACAGCCTAACATGTAAGTGGGAGCATGAGCTGCAGAACCACTCCACAAAGCCTGAACAGGAAAGGTGGGAGCTTGAAGCTGTAGACCCGGCCCACGAAGCCTGAAACAGAAGTGGGATCCAGAAGTATAGAAAGGCCAGCCTGCGCCAAAGTCCTAATCAGAATGCGCGGGAGCTTGAAGCTGTAGAACTGCCCACAGAGCCTGAGCCCATGAAGCGGAGCCCTGAAGCATGTAGAAACCGCCCACAGCCTTAACAAGAAACGGGAGCCTGAGCAGTAGAACCGCCCACAGCCTGAACAGGAAGCGGGAGCCTGAAGCTGTAGAACCGCCCACAGCCTGAACAGGAAGTGGGAGCCTAAAGCTGTCTGTGAAGAGCACGATCTGTGAAACAGCCTACTGAGAACATCCCTTTAAGCCCTATTACTTTATATGATCTTCAGAAATAAAGACAGATGCACAAAACATAATACAATCAAATAAACTGAATTTATTGCAGTAAATGAATGGACACTCATGTATAAGTTACTTATTGTCATTTTTAAGCTTAAATTACAAAAACTTCCGCACTGGGCGAGAGCGCCCCCCACAGGACATACAAACCTATTATTCTAAACCAGCATTTAACACAGACGGGGGAGGACGCTGCTGGCAAAATAAATTATTTAGACATAATTAAAGCAAAAACTTCAGAAATCCACACAGAGGAAGTCAAGCCTTTCATTGTGTTTCGTTTAACTTTTTTTTTTTTTATTTTATTTAAATTTTATAAATTTAATTTAAAATAATATATAGCGACCTGCATTATACCCGCGCCAGCGGCATCCCAGGCAGTAAAAAAACAAAACAAAAAAAAAAAACAGCTGATCGTAGATATAATTCAATCATTCACAAAAATATATTTTTCCTCTATAGTTATTTTACAATTCTGTACAATTATACAAGGAAAAAAACTGCAAAATAACGAGCAGAAGTCGTGGCCCTCCTACTTGTCTATTTAGGGTTTGTTCACATACAATAGAAAATCTAAGCCCTATTACAGCACCAGCAAAGTGGACAAAAAAACCCCAAAAAAAACAACCAAAAAAAAAACGGACCAGGGGTGCGGAATCCGAAATCTGCAGCGTGCAAATATATTGCAGATTTTCCCAATTGACTTCAACGAGGAAGTCAAGTTCTGCAATAAATCTGCATCGTTGCGGATTTTGCTGCGCAGTGAATCACGCACTTTACAACAAATTCACCTCCAGGAAACCTGCAGCTTTTCCATCCCCTATGGACTTGTCCTACAGCTCCTGCTCTTTGGATTCAGAGGAAAGTCCAAACCAAGCGCTTTGATCTGGGTCGACCCAAACCAATTCTTGATGATTAAAAAAAAAAAAAAAAAAATAATTGGAGTTCGGGTCTTTTTTAATGATCTGAGATGGGTAAACTTGTCCATTCCCATCACCCTCATCTGATGCCATTTCTGGTACAACTTCACATTTGGGCTACTTATGTGATAATGGACCATAAGGGATGGTTAGGGTTATGGTCAGGATTAGGGATAACGTTGGGGTTATGGTCAGGATTAGGGCTATGGTCAGGATTAGGGCTATGGTTCGGGTTATGGTCAAGATTAGGGCTATGGTTAGGGTTATGGTCAGGATTAGGGATAAAGTTAGGGTTATGGTCAGGATTAGGGCTATGGTCAAGATTAGGGCTATGGTTATAGTCAGAATTAGGGCTATGGTTAGGGTTCTGGTCAAGATTAGGGCTATTGTTATGGTCAGAATTAGGGCTATGCTTAGGGTTATGGTCGGATTAGGGATAAAGTTAGGGTTATAGTCAGGATTAGGGTTATGGTCAAGATTAGGGCTATGGTTAGGGTTATTGTCAAGATTAGGGCTATGGTTATGGTCAGGGTTAGGGTCAGGATTAGGACTATGGTTAGGGTTATTGTCAAGATTAGGGCTATGGTTATGGTCAGAATTAGGGCTAGGGTTAGGGTCAGGATTAGGGCTATGGTTAGGGTTATTGTCAAGATTAGGGCTATGGTTATGGTCAGAATTAGGGCTAGGGTTAGGGTCAGGATTAGGACTATGGTTAGGGTTATGGCCAGGATTAGGGATAAAGTTAGGGTTATGGTCAGGATTAGGGCTATGGTTAGGGTTATGGTCAAGATTAGGGCTATGGTTAGGGTTATGGTAAGGATTAGAGCTATGGTTAGGGTTAGAGTTATGGTCAGGATTAGGGATAAAGTTAGGGTTATGGTGAGGGATAGGGTTAGGGTTACGGTTATGATCAGGATTAGGGCTACATTTAGGGTCATGGTCAGGATTTGGGCTAGGTTTAGGGTTATGATCAGGATTAGGGCTACATTTAGGATAACAGTCTGAATACAAAAGTATTATGGTAACCTGAAGTGACACGGTATGGGACATTAGGTACCCTTTTATTATGGTAACCTGAAGGGACAACAGATGGGATGTTGGGCAACCCTATGTTATGGTAACCAAAAGTGACACTGGATGGTATGCTGGGTATCCCTATATTATGGTAACCAGAAGTAACCCCTATGTTATGATAGCTAAAAGTGAAGTTGGACAGGACCTCAGGTACCCCTTTATTAAGGTAACCAGAAATAATTTGGGTACTCCCAGGTTACAATAACCAAAAGTGATATTGGACATCGCACCAAGAGCACCAAAAAAAAAAACCCTGACCCCAATCTTAAATTAGAGTTAAGGGTAGAATTCTTCTAAATATTCGGATTCAGGACATCCCAAACACTCATTTTTCACAAGTTCAGTCAAACCAAACAGGAAGTAATTCAAGCAACATTCGATAGTACTGACTGCAGTTTTGTAAAGGACCACTCTACTTGTTTAGTTGTTTTTTTCCCCCTTTAGTTCATTAGAAATTGCTTCTAAGTGATTTTGTTCACCTGCAGTGGAATACAGGATTCCTCACTGCTGCCCCTGGCTCATGGGACCTGCAGCTGAATACAGGATTTCTCACTGCTGCCCCTGGGTCATGTGACCTGCAGCTGAATACAGGGTTTCTCACTGCTGCCCCTGGCTCAATGGGACCTGCAGCCTGAATACAGGATTTCTCACTGGCTGCCCCTGGGTCATGTGACCTGCAGGGTGAATACAGGATTTCCACTGCTGCCCCTGGTCATGGGACCTGCAGCCGAATACAGGATTTCTCACTGCTGCCACTGGGTCATGTGACCTGCCAGCCGAATACAGGTTTTTTTCACTGCTGCCAATGGGGCATGTGACCTGCAGCTGAATACAGGGTTTTCACTGCTGCCCCTGGGTCATGTGACCTGCAGCTGAATACAGGATTCTCACTGCTGCCACTGGGTCATGTGGACCTGCAGCTGAATACAGGCATTTTTCACTGCTGCCACTGGGTCATGTGACCTCAGCTGAATACAGAATTTTCTCACTGCTGCCCTGGGTCAGTGACTGCAGCTGAATACAAAAATTTCTCACTGCTGCCCCCGGGGCCCCCCATGTTACCTGCAGCTGAATACAGGCATTTTTCACTGCTGCCACTGGGTCATGTGACCTGCAGCTGAATACAGGATTTCCCCTGCTCCCCACGGGTCATGTGCCGCAGCTGAAAACAGGTTCCTCATGCGCCAATGGGTAAAGTGCCCCGGGGCCTGAAACGGGGTTTTCCATGCTGCTGCCACTGGGTCATGTGACCTGCAGCTGAACAGGATTCCTCACTGTGCCAAAATGGGTCAGTGACCTGCGTGAATACGGTTTTCCCTCACTGCTGCCAATGGTCATGTGACTGCGCGAATACAGGATTTCTCACTCTGCCACTGGGTTTTCCCTGCAGTGAATAAGGATCACTCACGGGCTCCGGGTCATGTGCCCTGCAGTGAAAAAGGATTTCCCCTGGGGCCATGGGCATGTGCCCTAACTCTGACCCACTAAAACCCCGCAGCAGGTTTGTGTGACCAAAGTGAGTCTCTTGCATTTATGGGGGGTTAAAGGGTCCGTCCGCACCAAAGCACCGGCCCCTTCACAATCAGGAGCAGGTCATGTTTCACAGAGACTTTTGCATCAGTCAGAAACCTTTATGCGTTCAGGTATATACTTATCAAAAAAAGCAATTTCAAATGAACTAAGGGGCCCGGGAACTTTAAAGGGGTGTTCCCACCAGAGACTATGATGGCAAAACGCAAAGATATGCCATAAAAATCTGATAAGGTGTGGTTCCCATCTCTGGGATTCGGCTCAGAATGGAGCACTAGTCACACATGCGCACAACTCTCTATTCTGTTCTATGGGAGTTCTGTGTACAGGTAAGCGGCGTGTTTCTCAATCTGTTCTATGGGGGTTCCCCGTACAGGGGGGGGCGGTGTTCTCCATTTCCCCTATGGGAGTTCCCCGTACGGGGAGCGCTGGTTTCCATTCTCCCTATGGGAGTTCCCCGTACAGGGGAGCCTTGTTTCCACTTTTCTATGGGAGTTCCCAGTCGGGGGACGCTTGTTTTCCCATTCTTTTCTATGGGATTCCCATACAGGGGGAGCCTGTGTTCTCCCCTTCTTTTTAGGGGGTTTCCCGTACAGGGAGACTATGTTCTCCATTCTGTTTTATGTTAGTTCCCGTACGGGGGGCGCTGTTTCTCTATTCTGTTCTATGGGAGTTCCTAGACAGGGGGCGCTGTGTTCTCTATTCTGTTTTATGGGGGGTTCCCGTACAGGGGAGCGCCCAGTTTGGTCTACTCAGAACTCCCTAGGGAAAAGAATTGGGGAACCGCGCTCCCCTGTACTGGGAACTCCCCTAGAACAGAATGGAGAACACAGCGCTCCCCTGTACTGGGAACTCCCATAGAACAGAATGGAGAACACAGCGCTCCCCTGTACTGGGAAGTCCCATAGAAGTGAATGGAGAACACAGCGCTCCCCTGTACTGGGAACTCCCATAGAACAGGGTGGAGAGTTGTTCATAAGCCTTCTCTTCGGAGCTGAGGCTTTTGAGGGGTCAATTTCTGAGGACCTGCACCCATCACACTTTAATAGTATATCCGATCAATATGCCATTAAACTCTATAGTAGGAAGACCCCTTTAAGTTACACCTCTTGCTAAAGATTTCCCATTTCTTACCCTGCAGAACAGAGACGGGAGTCCACGCACCATGTAGTAACTCTCTAAACTATAGCCAAAAGCCGAGCAGAAGACCATTCCTGGCTGCGATGGTCAATGCACCGCGCCCCTTAAACTTTCCTAAACTTCCATTAGAGGCGGCTCGTATTTCTAGTTTGTGATTTCATAATACTTCCCTACAGACCTCATCACGTAGGTCTGATTGTGCTTGATGAAATATATGGAAATGCTGATGGACATTTTGGGTGGGTGATGCTTCGCTCCACCAAAGTGTTATCTGGATTGTATAGTAAATCTGCACAGGAGATTCCCTTTAAGGTATGTGGTCAGATGGCTTAGCATGATGAAATTAAGCACAGTTAAAGGGGTTTTCTAACCAGGCAGTTTCATAGCCACAGGCAACTCCTCCTTCCTGGTCAGGCTGTGGGTGGGTCTATAGCAATGATTGACACATCAGCCTTGCAATTCCTAGTTATTCCTAGGCCTGCAAGAAATTTATTAAGTGTAGTACTCAGGCTGCAGAGCTCTAAAGGGTGTTTACTTAGCTTGTAGACCCAGCCACAGTCTGACCAGGACTTAGCTAAATGAGAAGCTTTCAAAGTCCTGATCAGACTGTGGCTGGGTCTATAAGGACTGACTGACATATCAGCCCTGCTGTTCCTTGTTATTACTGTTACACTAGCAACGAGTGCAAGAGATTTACAAAATGTAGTACTGAGGCTCTAAAGGGTGTTTACTTAGCTAAGTGAGAAGCTAAGTAAACACCCTTTAGAGCCCGAGTACTGCACTTTTTAAATATCTTGCACTCATTGTCAGTGTAACAGGAATAACAAGGAACAGCAGGGCGGATAGGTCAATCACGGCTTATAGACCCAGCCACAGTCTGACCAGGACTTTGAAAGCTTCTCACTTAGCTAAGTAAACACCCTTTATAGCCTGAGTACTACACTTTTTAAATCTCTTGCACTCATCATCAGTGAAACAGGAACAACAAGAAACAGCAGGGCGGATAGGTCAATTACGGCTTATAGACCCAGCCACAGTCTGACCAGGACTTTGAAAGCTTCTCACTTAGCTATGTAAACACCCTTTATAGCCTGAGTACTACACTTTTTAAATCTCTTGCACTCATCATCAGTGAAACAGGAACAACAAGAAACCAGGGCGGATTGGTCAATTTGGCTTTAACCCCGCCACAGTCTACAGGGGGCTTTTAAAGCTTTTTCACTTAGCTATGTAAACACCCTTTAGAGCCCGAGTACTACACTTTTTAAATCTCTTCATCTCGTCAGTGTAACAGGAAAACAGGAACAGCAGGGCGGTAGGGGCAAAACACGGGTTATAGACCCACCCCAGCTGACCGGACTTTGAAACTTCTCACTTGCTAAAATAAACACCCTTTAGAGCCTGGTAGCACTTTTTAAAAACTTGCACTCATTGCAGTGTAACAGGAATAACAATGAAAAAACAGGGTGTATTTCAGCCCATGCTATGCCTAGCCACAGTCTGACCCGGGAATGCGAGCAAAAACTGCCTTGGCTTGTGAAACTGCATGGTGAGAAAAACTCTTTAAATGTGGTTTTAAGCCCTGTCTGGCTCTGTGGTGACTATGATAAAAACCCCAGCCCAAACTCCTAAGTCATGCCCCTTTTAACCAAAAAGTTTGGGGGAATACACAATGTGTACATTTCCCATCGTACTAAGCTTTGACCTTTCCTATCTGTCCTTCACATCAGTTGGGAATATTGAGTTCCTCACACAAGAACCCTTTGAGAAATCCGGGCCAGTGGGATGGAGAAGTAATAACAGCCTGATAATTACAGGATTCACTTCTCCCTATTGTCGGAGAACAAAGGATATATTCTGTGCAATGTCATGGTATCAGGTTTGTCTCAAACTGGTCTGTCCGCCCTCAAACCAGCACTTCAAGCACAAAAACTCTCTAAATTTATGGTAAGGACCACACGACTTCAAAAATACAGAAATTTGTGCTTTTGTTGCATAATTATTCACCATTTATATTATAATACAAATCAAAACAATCAAAAAAAAACCAAACTCAGTTACCAGTCGGGCACGGAAAGCACAATGAGATTCTGGCCGTTGCATCAAAGCATATAGTCAGGCTGGAGAAACACTCGTTTCCTATGGCTTCTAATATTTGGCTTCGGACGTTGCAGCAAAAATGGTCAGGTACAAACAAATTTGTCCAAAATACTGTACATTCAAATACATTTGAAGCAAAAAGATTCAATTATTATCCCAAAAAGGGCGGTCAGCTTCCTTTGTCTTGCTGTCCAATAGTAAATATTGGTGTCGCGCCATTTACGGCGCTCTATTGCAGCCGTGAAGCCACCAAGTCCAGTGCAAGTGAACGTCAAACGATTCCTTGATTTGCATCTTCCGTGATTCCTCAATCTTCTCGTCTTCCGACTCGTGATTCATAAATATTCTCAAAGTTATTAATGTAAACTCCTAACCAAGCTCAGCCCCGTCCCATCCGAATTCTGTGGTCAACCATCGCCTCGAAGACTTGCTGCCTTCTGAAGAACCATTGAGAGAGGACAGCATGCAGGTCTACTGCCCTAGTGCTGTATTCATGGACTCCTTGATGTTTTGCATGTTCCTCTCCAGCGGCGTCGACTTCGAGATGACCCTAGTAATCCGCACAGTGCGTCTTGTCTCACGATTTCTTGACGTTGGGCTTTTGCCTCTGCTTCCGAAGATGCGCCTCGATTTCGTGCCTGAAGACCAGCATGCCGAGCTGTCCATGGGAAGCCTCGTTCATGGCCTTGGACTGCATGCACATCTTGTATTGCTCGGGCGTCAGCTCGTCCACGCAACGCTTTTTTTCGCCCCAGGTGGGAAAAAGGCCTCTAAGGGGGGTTTTTGATCACATGGGTTCTAGAAGGTATTTGCTGGGGATAGATAAAATCTTCTCCACCCCCCGCCCTTTTAATCCAGATCAAAGCCACCTGCCGCAAAAAAAGGAGAAAACATTCATAAAGAATTTCAATTTTAAAAATAAAACGTCAAAATGACCCTGAAAAAATATTATCTAATAGAGAAAAATAAAATTTTATTTCCTTCCGTCCCGTTGCTGCCCCTCCAGGCTCCCCCCCTTTCATTGGGGGGACTTTTTCAAACTATACAATAATGATAAACGATGCAAAATGACCCTGAAAAAATATTAATCATAGATCTGGGCAGATAAAAAAAATAGATTGCTATGACTTAACTTCGGTTCTCCAATGCTGCACTCTCTTGCAGCAGTGCGTCCCCAATTCTCATTTAGGAGTAGACATTTACAATCTATACAATAATGATAAACGATGCAAAATGACTCTGAAAAAATATTATCCAATAGGTCTGGGCAGAAAAAAATATTATACTTACCTTCCGGTTCCCCACTGCTGCCACTCCAGAGCTCCCCATTCTCATTAGGAGACATTTACAATCTGTACAATAATGATAAACGATGCAAAATGACCCTGAAAAAATATTATCTAATAGAGAAAAATAAATATTAATACGTACCTTCTCGGGGCCACGCAGTCTGCTCCATCCAGAAGAGTCCCCAGGGTTCTGCTGCACCTATTTCCCTTTCTCTGGTTTTCATCTCTGGAATGGAGTAGAGCATGTGGGGAACATCTTCAACAGCTCCTTTTAAAAGGGGGGTTGTCCAGCACAGAAAGATTATTCTCCAACTGGTTCAGGGTGGGTAAAAGAAAATATTATACTTAACTTCCAGTTCCCCACTGCTACAGCTCTAGAGCTCCCCAGGGTCTGCTCCTCTGCTCTTCCAGGTTTTCATCCTCTGGAATGGCAGCAGTGGGGAACAACTCCTTAAACAACTCTTAAATGACTCTTAAAAGGGGTTGTCCAGCACAGAAAGATTATTCTCCAATTGGGCCAAGGTGGGTAAAAAAAAAAAAAATGGTTATACTTACCTTCTGGTCCCCCGCTGCTGCCACTCCAGAGCTCCCCAGGGTCAGAGCTCTTTCTTCCACACTTCTGAGATTTTCATCCTATGGAGTGGCTAGCAGAGCTGTTGGGGGAAAAAAAACTCCCTTAAACAATCCTTAAAAGGGGTTGTTCAGCATTGAAAGATTATTCTCTAATTGGTTCAGGGTGGGTAAAAATATTTTTTTATACTTACCTCCCGGTCCACCGCTGCCACAGCTCCAGAGCTCCCCGCCATCCGATCACCTTAACTTCCAGGTTTTCATCCTGACACCCAGGAGGGGCTCACGCTTTATTCACGTACTTTGAAGCTTCTCCTATGTGTCATGCGATGATAAAAACCAGGCGCGGTGGAGATAAGAGGCATCAGAATGCGGGGAAGCTCTGCGAGCATGCCAGCAGCGGGGGACCGGAAGGTAATTATAACCATTTTTTTTTTTTTACCCACCCTGGCCCAATTAGTGAATAATCTTTCTGTGTTGGACAACCCCTTTTATAAGTCATTTAAGAGTTGTCTCCCACTGCTGCCATTCCAGAGCTCCCCAAGGATCAGCTCCTCTTTCCCTCCTGGTTTTCATCCTGACATATAGGAGAAGCATCATATTAAGTGAATAGAGTACGAGCCTCTCTTTTGTGTCACGATGAAAACCAGGAATGGAAGAGGAGCCAATCTGGGCGGGGGGGGGGGGGTGCGCTGGAATGGCAGCAGCGGGGGACAACTCTTAAATGACTCTTAAAAGGGGTTGTCCAGCACAGAAAAAATTATTCTCTAATTGGTCCAGGGTGGGTCCTAAAAAAAAATAACAATGTTATACTTCTCTTCCGGTCCCCAGCTGATGCAGCTCCAAAGCTCTCCTGGATCCACTCCTCTTCCCTTCCTGGTTTTCATTGTGACACAAAGGAGAGGCTTGTGCTTCATTCACTTAGTATAGAGCGTCCACTATGTGTCAGGATGAAAACCAGGAAGGGAAGAAGAGCCAGTCCCAGTGAGCTCTGGAGTGGCAGCAGTGGGGGACAACTCTTAAAATGACTCTTAAATGACTCTTAAAAGGGGTTTTCCAGCACAGAAAGATTATTCTTCAATTGGTACTGGGTAGGTAAAAAAAAATTTTTATACTTACCTTCCAGTCCTCCTCTGCTGCAGCTCCAGAGTCTCCCAAGAGACTCGGCCCCCTGTCTTTAACTTCTTGACACCAAAGGAGGGCCATGTTGCTTCATTTCACTTAGTATTGTGCTTCCAACTCATGTGTAAGGATGAAAACCAGGGAAGGGGAGAAAGAAAGAGCAGTCCCAGTGAAGGATCTGGTTGGACAGCAGGGGGGGGACAACTATTTATAATGACTCGATAAAAATGGACACCTTAAAAGTGGTTTGTACAGCACAGAAAATGTCTCTATTCTCTTATGGGTCCAGGGTGGATTAAAAAATAAATAACAAAAAAAAGTTACACTTCGACTCTGGTCTCCCGCTGCTGCAGTTGCACAGGAATCCGTTCATCTTACCACATTCTGGGTTCTTGTGAGCTCCTTCACAGCGATAAAGCTCAGGCCTCCATTATTTACTAAGTGCTTCTCTGTGTGATCGAAGATAGAACCCTGGGAAGGAAGTGGATGGGGGCGGGAGGCGGAATCTGGGGGGGTGGTCTGGAGTGGCAGCAGAGGGGGACAGGAAGGTGAGTATAACTTTTAAAAAAAAAAATTTTATCCACTCTGACACCACTGAAGAATAATTTTTAGGTTTTTTATTTTTGCTGGGCAACCACTTTAATCCATTTTTTCCTATTCTTTAGAACATAACTTAGCATAAAGCCAAAATCAAACTTGCTTTTTTTTTTTTTTTTTTTAAAAAAAAAGGGCCTGGTAAAAAAAACTTTTCCACTAAATCAAGTCCTCACTTTAATATATTAATTGCATTCATGAAGTCCATGTAACAGTCACCTATGGCACTATGGAAATCTTTTCCGGGACGGGCTGATTTAATTAGCACCCGTTTCTGAAAGATCCTGGAGGTCAATGGCTCTGACAGAAATGTACTTGTAGCAATTCAATATCTGATTCATCAAAGCAGGAGATAGGACATTCGTACCAAGTAGCCTATTCACCAGCCTATTTAAAAGGGAAATCTTACCGAAAATTATCATACAATTTCAATATTCCAAAAAAAGAGAAACGGAATGTCGTCTTTATAAGAAAATTCCAAATTCTCCTTTATGTTGTGTCGGAGGATTTACATGAAAGATGCAATCAGCCAACAATTGAACATTTTTGTTGGCCAATTGCTGGAATTTTTGACCGACCAACGATCAGGAACCAACGTTTGTTCACCCAACCTTCAACCCGTGTCGAATGCTCTTGACTTGGAAGAGTTTTTTGAAGCTATTGGCTCTACCTTTATTTCAGGAATTAGTAGAGGTCCTGAATTACTTTATTTTGTTTTGTACAAGTGAAAATTGCTATGTGATTAGCATTGAAGTATGAGTGAATCTGTACACGGTGCGTGAGGGCTTCAACAGGGTTTGTTGAACTTTGGGAATAGCTGTTATGATGATTACATACAGTCACCTTGGGAACGGTGACTTATATCTTCCTCCTCTTCGACCAATTCTTCGATAGCTTGCCTGTGGGACGGGAGTCTCCCTCTTCACCCACTACACATGTCCTAATGAACTCTATGGGCTCCTGGCACTGCCAATCCCTGGTTTTGTGCAACCAAGGGGGAACACAAGTAATTAGCCCAACTTCTACTCACAGAGTAGCACGGAACCTTCCTCACCTCTCCTGACTCTCTCTCAGAACTGACTCCTCCCTCGCAATTTCCCAGGGTTTTCCTTTTCCCATTCCCATCAGGAACCAACGTTTGTTCACCCAACCTTCAACCCGTGTCGAATGCTCTTGACTTGAAGAGTTCTCGGAGATTATTGGCTGCATCTTTATTTTGGGAATTAGTAGAGGTCCTGAATTACTTATATTTTTGACATGTGAAATTGCAAAGTGATAGCGTTGAGCTATGAGTGCAATCAATACAACCGGTGAGGGCTTCAACAGGGTATGTTGAACTTTGGGAAAAGCAGTTATGATGATTACATACTGTCTCTCAGAAGATCACCCTTGGCTTGCTGGGAACCGTGACTTATATCTTCCTCCTCTTCGACCAATTCTTCGATAGCTTGCCTGTGGGATGGAAGTCTCCCTCTTCACCCACTCGTCATGTCCTAGTAAACTCTACGGGCTCCGGGCACTGCCAATCCCTGGCTTTGTGCAACCAAGGGGAACATAAGTAATTAGCCCAACTTCTACTCACAGGGTATCATGCAACCTTCCTCACCTCTCCTGACTCTCTCTCAGGACTGACTCCTCCCTCGCAATTTCCCAGGGTTTTCCTTTTCCCATTCCCATCAGGAACCAACGTTTGTTCATCCAACCTTCAACCGGTGTCGAATGCTCTTGACTTGAAGAGTTCTCGGAGATTATTGGCTGTATCTTTATTTTGGGAATTAGTAGAGGTCCTGAATTACTCATATTTTTGACATGTGAAATTGCCTTGCGATAGCGTTGAGCTATGAGTGCAATCAGTACAACCGGTGAGGGCTTCAACAGGGTATGTTGAACTTTGGGAATAGCTGTTATGATGATTACATAGTCTCTCAGAAGATCACACTTGGCTTGCTGGGAACCGTGACATATCTTCCTCCTCTTCGACCAATTCTTCAGTAGCTTGCCTGTGGGACGGGAATCTCCCTCTTCACCCACTCCTTATGTCCTAATGAACTCTACGGCCTCCTTTCACTGCCAATCCTTGGCTTTGTTCAACCGAAGGGGAACACAAATAATTAGCCCAACTCCTTCAACTCACAGGGGTCACGCAACCTTCCTCACCTCTCCTGACTCTCTCTCAACTGTCTCTGGGGACTGAATGTCTCCGTTCGGTCATTTTCTTGGGATTCTGGTGACTTGGTAGCGCAAGACGTGCTTTTGGTTCTGTGTTAACCTGTATGGACCGGGTCCAACACACTGGATGGCTTAAGTGTGAATTAATTACCATGTACTCAATATATCCTACTATCATATAACCCTATATATCACAGATCTCGATTCTCTATCATATAAACCCTACTTATCACAGAGCTCAGCTCCTCTATCCAGCTATCTATATAAACCTTATATATCACAGAGAGCTCAGCTCTATCCTTCTATCATAGTATCCCATACTACATTATCAACAGAGGAGCTCAAGCCTGCGATCTCTCCTCTTACATATATCCACCTATATATCTATCAGAGCTCAAGCTTCATCCTCCTCTATCACTATAACCTATATAAGCACAGAGCTCAGCTCCTCCTACTTATCATATAACCCTATATATCACAAGCTCAGACCCTCTCCCTCTCATCATATAACCCTAAAATATCACAGAGCTACAGATCCTCCTCCCTCTACTCATTATAACCGATATAATATCACAGAGCTCAGTTACTCTATCTTGATAACACCTAATCATAATCACAGAGTCAGCTTCTCTCCCTATATAATATGTAACCCTATATATCACAGGAGTCAGCCCCTCGCTCCTCTATCATATAACCATATATATCACAGTGCTCAGCTTTCTCCTGCTATCATATAACCCTATATATCAAGAGCTCAGATTCTTACTATACATATAACCCTATATAATCACAGAGCTCAGCTTCTATCCCTCTATCCTTTATAACCCTATTATATCACAGAGCTCTGCCCCTCTCTCCTCTAATCATATAACCCTATATTTCACAGAGCTAAGCTTCTTACTCTATATATAATCCTATATATTCACAGAGCTCAGAAGCTCCCTCCTCTATCATATGAACCTATTTTAACAGAGCTAAGCTCCTCTCTCCTCTATCATTAACCCTATATATATCACAAGTGCTAAGCTTCTCTCCCTCTATCATATCTATACTATATTATCAACAGAGCTCTGCTCCTCTATCTATCATATAAAACCCTAAATGTCACGGAGCTCAGCTACTCTCACTCTATTCATATGACCCTATATATCACAGAGTCAGCTTCTATCCCTCTACTCATATGGACCACTATATATCCCAGAGCTCAGCTTCTCTCCTCTATCATATAACACTATATATCACCAGAGCTCAGCTCCTCTATCATATAACACTATTTTTATATCACAGAGCTCAGCTCGTCTCTCTATCATATAACCCAATATATCACAGAGACTCAGCTTCATCTCCTTATCATATCAACCATGATATGATCACTGAGCTCAGCTTCTTCCTCTATAATTTCTACCCTATATTTCACAGTGCTCAAGTCCTCATCCTCTATCATATAACACTTTATATCACAGAGCTCCCCAGCTCTCTCCTCTATCATATAACCCTATATGATCACAGAGCTCAGCTCCTCTCCATCTATCAGGATAAACTACGCATATCAAAGAAAGCCTCTGCAGTTCTTCCTATATATATAACCCTATATACAGAGCTCAGAGGACAATGCTACCCTCATCTCCTCTTTCATATAAAACTATATATCACAGTGCCTCAGATCCTATCATTTATATTAACCCTATATATAACAGATGATCAGCTCCTATCCCTCAATCATATAACTTTTAATTTCACTGAGCCAGCTCTCTAGCATATAATCCTATAGACACAGAGCTCAGCTTCTTAATTTATCATATTATACCTATATATCACAGAGATCAGCTCCTCTCCTCTAATCATATAACCCTATCTATTCACAGGGAGCTCAGCCCCTATCCTTATAATTATAACCTTTTATATCACAGAGCTAAGCCCCTCTCCCTCTATCATATAATCCCTATATATCACAGAGCTCAGTCCTCTTCCATCTATCATATAACCCTACTATATATACAAGAGCTCAGCTTCTCTATCATATAACCACTATATATCACTGAGCTCAGCTTCTCTCCATCTATCATATAACCTATATATCACAGAGCTACAGCTTCTCTCCCTCTATCATATAACCCTATATATCACAGAGCTCAGCTCCTCTCCTCTATCATATAACCCTATAGATCACACTGTATATATATTTGTATTTTGGGCTTCGCTCCTTGTTCCCACAATCTGCACACAGGACGTGTAGTAACCTGACCGAGCATTACAAGCTTATGTTGTAAGAGTCAGATAATTACAACCGTGGGTAGTAATGTCACAAGTTACCGCACATAGGGGCTCGGCCAAGAACACTTAGCAGCTATGAGGCTATAGGATCTCTCTGCGGTCATGGCTCATATTATACCGGTCCATAGGCCAACCTGACCATGTGTACGGGTGGGCCAGGAATTATAGACGGGTCTTGGAACTGTAACTTATGTTAATGATTGTCTTGAGCTGATACATTGACAAAGTTAATTCCTGTATCTGCCAAAGTCCTCTACAAATATCCCGTCTCCTTCCTTTACATAAAGTTGCAAAAATAAAATAAGTCCTAATTCGATTGTGTAATGGTTCGTAAAATGCAAAAAGGACAGACGGACGACGAGCAGCAAGACAGAAGCAAAGTTTGCATTGGTGCAGAATGGGGCTCCTGGGGCTCAAGGGGTTAATGCATGACAGAGGGGGTGTTTACAAGAACTGGTCTGAGGACGCGCCTGGGAATCGCTGGCAATGTCAGGCGGGTGGTACCGGCTGCTTAATCCAATGACATCACAGCGGCGGCGGCGGCGTTCTCATGCGGGAAAAATAATCTAATAAATTGGGGAAATCATCGGTCAGGTCACAAAATGTAATTAGAAGAGAAGACGTAATGCGGAGTGCCGATAAGTGAGATGATGGAGGGCTGCTAAATATAGCCGTCCTATGGAGCAGCGTGCTGCAGGTGGGGCCGGGGCGGCATCTGGGATCATGCAGCTGTTACATGGAGGTGGGGGAGAGGACAGTGGACTTTGGAGCCTGGGTAAGCAAACATAAAGGGGTGTTCTGATCGCTGAGCAGCACGGTGGCTCAGTGGTTAGTACAGCGCAGAATGGTGCCTTGGTGGTTAGTACAGCACAGCATTGGTGGCTCACTGGTTAGCACAGTGCAGCTCGGCGGCCAGTGGTACACTCGCACGGGGGCCATGGTTTGCACAGGCACAGGGGGGCCCATGGGTTTTCAAGTGCAGAATGGTGCCTTGGTGGTTAGTACAGCACAGCATGGTGGCTCTGTGGTTAATACAGCGCAGCGTGGTGGCTCGGTAGATAGTACAGTGCAGTGTGGTGGCTCAGTGGTTAGTACACTGCAGAGTGGTGGCTCGGTGGTTAGTACAGTGCAGCGTGGTGGCTCGGTGGTTAGTACAGTGCAGCGTGGTGGCTCTGTGGTTAGTACAGTGCAGCGTGGTGGCTCTGTGGTTAGTACAGTGCTGCGTGGTGGCTCAGTGGTTAGTACACTGCAGCGTGGTGGCTCAGTGGTTAGTACACTGCAGTGTGGTGGCTCAGTGGTTAGTACACTGCAGCGTGGTGGCTCTGTGGTTAGTACACTGCAGCGTGGTGGCTCTGTGGTTAGTACACTGCAGCGTGGCGGCTCAGTGGTTAGTACAGTGCAGCGTGGCGGCTCAGTGGTTAGTACAGTGCAGCCCGGTGGCTCAGTGGTTAGTACAGTGTATCATGGTGGATTAGTGGTTAGTACAGTGCAGCGGCGGCTCAGTGGTTAGTACAGTGCAGCGGTGGCTTAGTGGTTAGTACAGTGCAGCGGTGGCTTAGTGGTTAGTACAGTGCAGCGTAGTGGTTCAGTGGTTAGTACAGTGCAGGACGGTGGCTTAACGGTTAGAAGGCAGAATGGTGGCTTGATGGTTAAAACAGTGCAGGACGGTGGCTTAGTGGTTAGCATTGTGGCTCAGTGGCTAGCACAGTGCAGAACGGTGGTTTGGTAGTTAGCGTGGTGGCCAAGTGGTTAGAGCAATGTAGAATGGTGGCTCAGCAGGTAGAATAGCACAAAACAGTGGCCTATTGGTTAGTACGATGGCTCAGTATTTAGCACAGTGTAGAATGGTGGCTCAGTGGTTAGTAAAGTGCAGGACGGTAGCTAATTAAGTACAGTGTACAGCTCAATGGTATAGCACAGTGGTTTAGTGGTTATTATGGTGGAGCACAGTAAGAAGTTTGGATGTGGTCTCCATACTTCCACCGAGAGACCTTTGGCAACTCATTCTCCCCTCTGATGCCATAAATGTCTTTGACAGAAACACCCCTTTAAGAACATGTATTGGATTACCATCAGACATGGGCGTAACTATAGCCGTAGCGGCTGCTTTGGGGCCCAGAGGTGGGGTGGGGGGGGGGGGGGGGGTAAGAAAATACAACTTTTTTGTTGGTTCTAACAAGTGTATATGGTTCTACATGGTTCAGCACTACCACGTGGTCCTGATAGAGGGCGCTACTATCCTGAACTTACACTATTGCTCCGAGATCGTGTGCGCAGCTCATTTTTAGATCTGTTGCCGACACCCATCAGGATACCCCAGGAGACAAGACCTCGCTTGTGTGTCTGATGCATATAGATTGAGGACATAAAGCAATTGTGGTCCCAATAAGACCGTTTGCTCTGTAATTTTTTAGCGCAAACCCCCTCTGTAAGCAGCGAGGTCTTTGGGGAACACGATCCGAGACAGTGGGCGGTCGTTAAGAGCCTTACAGATTATTAAGATCCTAAATGATATATGCAAGGAACACCCAACTCCTTGACATTGAGACGACCTGTTGAAATGCAAATAGAAGCATGATGAGCCTCATTGTAGCATCTCACAAGGAGCCGAGAAGCTCAAACGCCCTCTATTGGATGTAACAAATCCTCAATTTGCTTTTGACCCACTGGGTCTTTGGAAAGCAAAAGGGATACTTAGCCAAGCAGTAATAAAGAACTGAAGAGTAATGTACAGCAATCCTCTAGAATACAATAGTGCTAGACAACAGAAAGCAGGGGCCCCACCACCTAACGACAGGAAACTTAAATAGTAGTATAGGTAGCAATAATTAGTGGGATGGATAATAGCGGTATAAACCTGAGAATCCTCACAGTAGACCAATCCACATTGACATATTACACACCACAAACTGTTGGTCCTCGGGCGGCGCCCCGCCGGTGGAGATGGTCCTCGGGGCGCCCCGCCGGTGGAGATGGTCCTTGGGCGGCGCCCCGCCGGTGGGAGTCTTGTCCCCGGTGGAGTGTCTGGCGCCCCGCCCGGTGGAGATGGTCCTCGGGCGGCGCCCCGCCGGTGGAGATGGTCCTCGGGCGGCGCCCCGCCGGTGGAGATGGTCCTCGGGCGGCGCCCCGCCGGTGGAGATGGTCCTCGGGCGGCGCCCCGCCGGTGGAGATGGTCCTCGGGCGGCGCCCCGCCGGTGGAGTTGGTCCTCAGGGCGCCCACCGGTGGAGTTGGTCCTCAGGGCGCCCACCGGTGGAGTTGGTCCTCAGGGCGGCCCACCGGTGGATGGTCCTCGCAGGGCGCCCACCGGTGGAGTTGGTCCTCAGGCGGCGCCCCCGGTGGAGTTGGTCCTCAGGGCGCCCACCGGTGGAGTTGGTCCTCAGGGCGCCCACCGGTGGAGTTGGTTCTCAGGGCGCCCACCGGTGGAGATGGTTCTTGGCGCCCACCGTGGGGAAGGTCTTGGGCGCCCACCGGTGGAGATGGTCCTCGGCGGGCGCCCCGCTGGTGGAGTTGGTTCTCAGGGCGCCCACTGGTGGAGTTGGTTCTCAGGGCGCCCACCGGTGGAGTTGGGTCTCAGGGCGCCCACCGGTGGAGTTGGTTCTCAGGGCGCCCACCGGTGGAGTTGGTTCTCAGGGCGCCCACCGGTGGAGTTGGTTCTCAGGGCGCCCACCGGTGGAGTTGGTTCTCAGGGCGCCCACCGAGGGAGTTGGTCTTCAGGGCGCCCACCGTGGAGTTGGTCTCAGGCGGCCCACCGGTGGAGATGGTCCTCGGCGGCCCCACCGTGGAGATGGTTCTTGGCGCCCACCGTTGGAGATGGTTCTCCGGGCGCCCACCGTTGGAGCTGTTCTGGGCGCCCACCGTTGGAGATGGTCCTTGGCGCCCACCGTTGGAGATGGTCCTGGGGCGCCCACCGTGTGGAGTTGGTCCTAGGGCGCCCACGGTGGAGTTGGTTCTCAGGGCGCCCACCGTTGGAGTTGGTTCTCAGGGCGCCCACCGTTGGAGATGGTTCGTGGCGCCCACCGTGGGAGATGGTTCTTGGCGCCCACCGTTGGAGAGGGTGCTTGGCGCCCACCGGTGGAGATGGTCCTCGGGAACCCCCACCGGTGGAGATGGTTCCTCGGGCGCCCACCGGTGGAGATGGTCCTCGGGACCCCCCACCGGTGGAGTTGGGTCTCGCGTTCTCCACCGGTGGAGTTGGTTCTCGGCACCCATTCTCCAACTACTATACAAGACTGCATATACTACAACTGACTCCTGCACTCTGCCTCTTACTCTCTGCTTCTCTCCTTGAAAGGGGCCCACCATGCTCCTCCACTGAGGGTTTCCCTTATGGGCCAGTCCAAGCCTACAAGTCAACAGAAGTCTAAATCTGGGGATCGTAGGAAGGGGAATGTTGGCTTTTGCAGGGGCCCCAGAAGCTGATGGGATCATTTTTCTTCTAGGTGGGCAACCTTGATTGAAGCAAATCCGGTCGCTTTCGTTGGGTTGTTTAAGCCACCTTCTTCTGGCTCAAAGGAGCAGGATCTGAGGGCGAACACGAGCTTTCTCTTACTAACCATGATTCAGCAGAAAGGAATTGTTGTTTCCACACAGAACCCGGTGACACAGGACTGGTTTTATTGCTCGGCTGACGAGCACATGGTTACCTTGACCTAAATTGTCATGGAAATTTTCCTTCTAGGGCAATCACTAAAAATGTCCCCCTTCTTGGAGACAAATTAACATTGGAGGTTTGACCTAAAGGTTAATTTCTTCACAATTACAAAGCAGGGCTATAATAGTGGTCATTACCGCCGACCTATATAGGGAATATTGCTTCCTGACAAATATATTTATAAGATATTAATGGCGCGGAGAGGAGATCGAGCAGATAGGAGCTGACCCTGAGGGCACCGGTGGTCAAACGTTATGCAAGGCCGGGCCATGGTTTGGCAAGTTGCCTGTTACAATTACTAACAAATGTCCTAAAAAAGTGAGGTCCAGGGGTCGGATTTTTCTGCTGCAAATCCAGCAAAATTCTAAACCAAACCAGTAGTAAAGTCCATTGCAGCACGTTCCACCGCAAAGACCACCACAGCAAAGTCCACCGCGAAGACCACCACAGCAAAGTCCAGTATGAAGTCCACGGCGAAGACCACCGCAGCAAAAACCACCGCAGCAAAGTACACTATGAAGTCCACGGTGAAGACCACCGCAGCAAAGTCCACCACGAAGACCACCGCAGCAAAGACCACCGCAGCAAAGTCCACTATGAAGTCCACGGTGAAGACCGCTACAGCAAAGTCCACCACGAAGACCGCTGCAGCGAAGACCACCGCAGCAAAGTCCACTATGAAGTCCAAAGCGAAGACCACCGCAGCAAAGTCCACTATGAAGACCAAAGCGAAGACCACCGCAGCAAAGTCCACTATGAAGTCCACGGCGAAGACCACCGCAGCAAAGTCCACGGCGAAGACCACCGCAGCAAAGTCCACGGCGAAGACCACCGCAGCAGGTCGCATCGCGAAACCAGCTTCAGACAAAGACGCAGTCAGCAAAGTCTACTATGAAGTCCACGGCGAAGACCACCGCAGCAAAGTCCATCACGAAGACCACCGCAGCAAAGTCCACTATGAAGCCCACGGCGAAGACCACCGCAGCAAAGTCCACCACTAAGACCGCCGCAGCAAAGTCCACTATGAAGCCCACGGCGAAGACCACCGCAGCAAAGTCCACTATGAAGTCCATGGCGAAGACCACCGCAGCAAAGTCCATCACTTAGACCACCTCAGCAAAGACCACCGCAGCAAAGTCCACGGCGAAGACCACCGCACAAAGTTCCATCACTAGAGAACCGCTGAGCAAACGTCGATCAGCAAAGTCTACTATGAAGTCCACGGCGAAGACCACCGCAGCAAAGTCCATCACGAAGACCACTGCAGCAAAGTCCACTATGAAGCCCACAGCGAAGACCACCGCAGCAAAGTCCACCACTAAGACCGCCGCAGCAAAGTCCACTATGAAGCCCACGGCGAAGACCACCGCAGCAAAGTCCACTATGAAGTCCATGGCGAAGACCACCGCAGCAAAGTCCATCACGAAGACCGCTGCAGCGAAGACCGCCGCAGCAAGGACCGCCGCAGCAAAGTCTACTATGCAGTCCACGGCGAAGACCACCGCAGCAAAGTCCACCGCGAGGACCACGGCAGCAAAGTCCTCAGCAGGGTCTGCATAAATATGGCTGCGGTTTCACTACAAATGTCACCCTGACTACATTGAAAGGGGTCAAATCCTCCCTGGAAATTGGCACTAGACATTGACATGCAGCAAAATTTAAAATCCGCAACACTGATCCAATTCTGCGGGCTTGGATGAGATTTGTAAGATCGTATCCACAAATTTTACCACCAGAGGCCAAATCCACCATGTTTCTGTCCCATGTGAAGTCATTGTAACCCTTTTTTGGAAATTTGGGTTTTGGGAAATTTTGCAAAAAAAGAAAAAATTTACAAAAAAATAAAAGTAGAAAAAAAAAATATTAAACCCTCATACCAAAATATTTTGGGAAGGAAGACACCTGGCAGGTAATTTTACACAGTTACCTTCATGCACTTTTGTAAAAAAAAAAGTTCAGAATGTGTACGTCCCACTTACAACTATGTTTCAGTGGGATTTCTGAGCTACAGAGTTTAGCTTTCAACATGTAGGGACAGGTAATTGAAGACTTTTTCTAAATACATTATTCTTTTGATTTGTTTTACTTTATTCAGGAGAGAAGAGATTTTATCTGCTCTGAGTGCACAAGTGTCTCTAGGTTATGGTCCATATCTCCTTTCTGATGAGACAGAGCAGGGAGTGATGTCACCATGCTCAGGAGATTAGAGAGATTTTATCTGCTCTGAGTGCACACAGGTTTCTATGGTTACCAGTCTATATTTCTGCAGCGTGCAGGGAGTGATGTTACCATGGTTGGAGAGCTCACTCTGCAGCCGACTTCTTATCTCTAAAAAGATTAGCTATTGTATTCACTCCTCAGAGCTGGTGTAGCTTTGTGTACTGAAGATTAAAGCTCCACCACTTAGTAATGGCTCAGGTCTGCTCCTGTTCACAGGCTCCGATGTCCATGAAGCTGCTGTAAAGCATCTCTCTAAATGCTGTTGTATATAGATGACACCAGATCCACCAGTCACAATAAGAGATGTCACAGCTCCCCCTCTCCACCTCCACCTAGGCAAACACTGACCTCGTTCCACAGTGTCACAGTAGCATGCTCACAACACTCTCCTAAAGAAGTCAATGGGTCTGCTCCTTTTCACAGCCTCCACCAGTCACAATAGGAGATGTCACAGCTCCCCCTCCCTGCACACTGACTTCTTCCCAGGTCACAGAGCATGCCCGCAACACTCTCTCCTATAGAAGTCAATGAGTCTGCTCCTGTTCACAGCTCCTATGTCCATGAAGCTGCAGTAAAGCATCTCTCTAAATGCTGTTAAAAGCAGCTCAGGCAAGATGGCCGTCCCCATAATCATATACAGACAACACAATTAAATACATTATATATGTCCATAAAATGGTAACATCGAATAAAAATACAAAGTGCCCCCCCCCCCCCTCACCCACAAAAAACAAAACAAAAACTTACATCATCTAGGTCAGTGGAAAAGTAAAAAAAAAAAAAAAAAAAAAATTAGGGGGATAAAAAAACAAAAAAACAAAAACACACCATTTATAATTTGTAAATCACTAAAATTTCCAAAAATGTTATCAAAGTCAATTCAAAAACCAATTTTAAGAGGCAAAAGGGAAGTGGCCGCAATTCTTGTTCGGTCGCTCGAGCTACAATTGGGATCGGTGAACGTGGCCGCGTGATTACGCCGTCCGTAAATTTTGTGCCAAACAACCGGGTTTTGTCCCTTGAAATCAGGAAAAAAATTTTTTTCTAAAGTTCTGTCACAATAACGGAGGCTTCTGTTTTAGTGAAATTACAAAAATTTTAAAAAATTCTCCTGAAATAGAAGGTATTTTCCTAATGATCGGGATTTAGGCTCCATTGCTATAGTTTGTATTAAACATCTTGTTGCTTAGGAACAGGTCACTTTATTCCCATAGTAAATTTCTTTGGCAAAGATCCACCAAGTGCCTGAAATACCAGTTTGTGCACATTCATGCCCTGCTCCAAGGGTCCAGGTGGGAAAGATTTCTCTTCATCTCCTTGAAGGTCCAATCATATTGGAATTTAAATGGGTTTTATCACCATAGACTTCGATGGCATATGAGAGTTTCCAGTACGGGGGAGCGCTGTGTTCTCTCCATTCTCCTCTATGAGAGTTCCCAGTACAGGGGAGCGCTGTGTTCTCTCCATTCTTTCCCCTATGAGAGTTCCCAGAAAGGGAGCGCTGTGTTCTCTCCATTCTCCTCTATGGAAGTTCCCAGTACAGGGGAGCACTGTGTTCTCCATTCTGTTCTATGGGAGTTCCCCGTACAGGGGAGCACTGTGTTCTCCATTCTCCTCTATGAGAGTTCCCAGTAGAGGGGAGCGCTGTGTTCTCCCATTGTGTTCTATGGCAGTTCCCAGTACAGGGAGCGCTGTGTTCTCTCCATTCTCCCTATGGGAGTTTCCAGTAAAAGGGGGGCACTGTGTTTCCCATTCTGTTCTATGGAGTTCCCAGTACAGGGGAACGTGTGTTCTCCATTCTGTTCTATGGGAGTTCCCAAGTACAGGGGAACGCTTGGGGTTCTCCATTCTGTTCTATGGGAGTTCCCAGTACAGGGGAGCGCTGTTTTCTCGCTTCTCCTCTATGGGAGTTCACAGTACAGGGGAGCACTGTGTTCTCCATTCTATTCTATGGAGTTTTCCCGTACAGGGGAGCTTTTGTTTTTCCCTTCTTTCTATGGGAGTTTTCCCCGTAAGGGGGGGTGGTTTTCCATTCTTTCATGGGGGTTCCCCGACAGGGGGAAAGCTTTTTTTTCCATTCTGT